>JANAVB010009596.1:12517301-12552301 GCA_029216955.1 Iris pallida | reverse complement strand
AGAAAAATATTCAGTCTAGAGTTCACCAAGAGAGGGGTACTGAATGAAGAGATACGGAGGGGATCTCAAGGTACTTCATCCATCTCTCACTCAGAGGTGTTAGTTTCAGAGAGTCGTATAAGGAATAATTTAAAGCAGGGGTCCGAACGGGGTAGTGACAAGAGCAGAGATAAGTCCAAGAATTGGTACAATGACTCTGAGTGCTACCATTGTGGCAAGAAGGAACAAATCAAGTGAAACTATTCTCTTGGAAGAGAGAGAAGAAGGGAGACAAGGAAAAGTAAAGCGAGAAGACAACACGGTTGTCTCGACACATAAAGATGTTATCGTTGTAGGTGGTGAGGTAGTCATAAACCTCGTCTGTGATGATAATTCCTTTCTTGTGAACTCGGGAACTTTAGCGTACATATGTCACAACAGGGCACTGTTTGCCACTTACACAATAAGAGATTATGGAGAGTTGAAGATAGGCAATGAAGATGTGTCAAACGCTATTGTTATTGGAGATGTACATTTAAGAACCAAGACAGGTGTAGTTCTTGTTTTCAAAGGTGTTCGTCATGTCCCCTATATCCGTTTTTGTCGGTTGGAAGGTTGTATAAGGAAGGATTCTTCAATATCTTTGGGAAGGTCAGTGGAAGTTTTTCAAAGGATCAATGGTAATTGCCAGAGGAAGCAAGAAGTCCAGTCTCTACTATATGGAATGGAGTGCATAGGGGGATACATGAGGTGAACTCAGTTAGTGACGCGTCTATCGAGTTGTACCACATACGACTTATAGCCATATCAGTGAGAAGAGTATGATCAACTTGTTGAATACGAAAGTAATTCTGGAGCTTAAGTCTACAAATTTGGAGAGATTAAAGCACTGTTTGGTGGAAAAACAAAATCGGATGTCATTCCAAAGTTACCCATGTCAAGAAAGTCAGCGTTGCTCGAGTTAGTTCACTCGGATATCTGCATTCTAATAAAGGTAAAAATCTATTGGTGATGCTTCTTACTTTGTTACTTTTATTGATGCCTTCTCTAGAAAAGTTTGCATCTATCCTTTAAAGACCAAGGATTAGGTGCTGCCCACTTTCAAAGAGTTTTAGTCCTGTGTTGAAAAGGGAGATGGACAAGAAGTTGAAATGCGTTCGGCCCGACAACGAAAACGAATACATTGGTCCCTTTGATGCTTATGCAAAGAGTAAGGGATTCAATACCAAAAATTTCCACCAAAGACACCTCATCTTAATAGTGTAGAGGAGCATATGAACATGACATTGATGGAGAAGGTACGGTGTTTTTTGTAAGAAGCAAATTTGTCGGATAGTTACTGGGGTGAGGCTCTCAACATTGTTGCTTATAATATTGATGTATCTCCTAGTGCTCCTTTGTAGGGTGATGTACATGAAAAAGTATGGTCAACAAGGAGCTGCCATACAATCACCTTCGAATGTTTTGTTGTAATTCCTTCATGCATGTACCGAAGGATGAGAGATCCAAAATTGAACTGAAGATAAGGCAATGCATCTTTATCGGCTATGGTCGGGATGAGTTTGGCTATAGACTCTACGATCTAGTAAAAATAAAGCTCCATAGAAGCAGGGACTTGGTGTTCGTCGAGGATCAGACCATAACCAACACTCAAGATTCTGAGATACCTTCTGAGGCTGAGGAATTGTCTGACTTACAATCATTTTGCTTTGAGCTATTTCTAGAGGACACTACAGAGGATCCAATTACGGGAGAGCCAGTACTTGGAGATGCTCCCAACCTTGATCATCAGCCTACTGATGATGTTCAGGGTGACCCTTAGGAGCATGAGCATGCTGAGGAGGCATTTCCTGAAGGAAATGAGGCTATCGTTACACAACCAGCACCAGAGGTTCCATTGAGGAGGAGCACGAGAGTGAGTCGACTATCTACGAGGTACTCGCCTGATAAGTACATGCTACCGACTGATAGGGGAGATTCCAATAGTTTTACAGAGGCGATTAAAGACTAACATAGGCAAGAGTGGCGTGGCTGCCAAAGGGAAAGAAGGCTTTGAAGAATCGATGTGTGTTCATAGTGAAGCAAACGAATGATGCTACTCGCACTTGATACATAGTAAGGTAGGTAGTTAAAGGCTACGATCAGCGGAAGGGCATAGATTTCGATAAGATCCTTTTATCAGTTGTCAAGTTGTCATATATTCGAGTAGTGCTAGATTTGGTAGCCAGTTTCAATATGGAGGTTAAGCAGATGGATGTGAAGACGATATTCTTCTACGGTAATTTAGAGGAGGCGTTATACATGGAGCAGCCAGAAGGATTCTGTGAGAAGGACAAGTCACACTTAGTCTGCAGGTTAAAGAAAGTCTGTATAGTCTGAAGCAGGCTCTGAGGTAGTGGTATATGAAGTTGGAGTCGTTTATAGAGAGCATGGTTATGCACAAATGACTGCGAATCATTGTGTACTCGTGAAGTACTTCGTCGAGGATGATCATCATACTACTGATTTATGTAGATGAGATACACTACCAAAATAGAGTAAATTAGCTACGGCATTTTTGCGACGGAATAAATCCATCGTCCGTAGCGACGGATTACCGACAACCTGGCGACAACTTCCCGGCTAATCGCGCACCAATTTTTTTAAGGGTGAACATCCGTCGCCTATCCATCGGCACGCCGTCAGTAAAACAGCGACGAAATAAAAATCCGTCGGCAAGTAGTCACTCGCTAGTTACTAATTGGCAGAAAAATGTTAAAAAATTACGAGAAAATGTCACTAGTTGGTAGGGGAATTGACGACTACTTAGCGACGGATAATCTATCGACCAGATGATGGGATATTAGCGACGGACTTACAGTCAGTCGCTAAGTGGTCACTAAGGGCTTGTTTGGTAACTGGATTTTACTATTTGGATTTGGATTTGGAAATCCTCCAAATCCAAATCATGGATTTCAAGATTCAAATCCAACTCCAACCAAACATAGGATTTGGATTTATGATTAATAATTAAATTATAGTCATGATCAATAATTAAACTATTAATTAATTATGATTAATTAGTTATTATTATTTATAAAATTAATAATTAATGATTAGTAATTAACGATTAGCAATTAATAATTGACGGTTAGTTATTATTAATTATAAAATTAATAATTAATGATTAGTTAATTTTTAAATAAATAACGATTAATAATTAAAGATTAATAATTAATAATTAATAATTAATAATTAATAACTATAAATTATAATTAACGATTAATAATTAATAATTTACAATTGATAATTTTTTATTAACGATTAATAATTATAAATTATAATTATTGATTAATAATTAGTAATTAACAATTGATAATTTTTTATTAACGATTAATAATTATAAATTACAATTATTGATTAATAAGTAATAATTAACGATTAATTAACTATAAATTAAATATTTTAAAAATAGTAATAATAAATTAATATTATTATGATTAGTAAATTATTAATTAAATTATTATAAAATATGATTCTAATTATGATTAAAATATTATTAATTAAGATTATAATAAAATAGTTATTAACAAATTATTAATTAATATTATAATAATACTATTAAATTATTAATTTCATTATAAGAAAATTAACTAATTAACTAATTTTTAATTAATAATACTAAACGTAGGATATGATTATTAATTAATATTATAATAATACTAATAAATTATTAATTAATATTATAATAATAATATAATAATACTAGTATATTATGATTATTAAGTAATTAACAAATTATTAATTAATATTATAATAATACTAATAAATTATTAATTATGATTATAAATAAATTAACTAATTAAATAATTTTTAATTAATAATACTAATTAACTAATTAACGAAATTAACTAATTAACTAATTTTTTTACGAAACTAATTAACTAATTAACAAAATTATTAACGAAACTAATTAACAAAATTAACTAATTAAATAATTTTTTTAACTAATTAACGAAATTATTAAAGAATAATTATTATTTTCCTCCAAAATCCAACCAAATCGACGTTTTGGATTTTTTTCATACTTTCCATATCCAAATCCATCTCCAACCAAACATAGGATTCCATGGATTTGTCTCCAAATCCATAAAAATCCAAATTCCACCTCCAAATACGGTTTACCAAACACACCACACCCTAAGTGGTTGGAAAATTTTAAAAAAAATGCGTGAGATTAACGACTAAGTAGCGACGGATGTTATCCGTCGCTAGTCCGTCGCTAAGTTAAAAGCCTAGCTTAAGTTGAACAGACGGAGGAGAAATTTTATTCCCCCCAATTTTTTCTCTCTCCTCTCTCTTTCTTGGATGCTACGATATATCGAGGTAACTCTCTCTCTCTTGGGCGGCGGTGGAGGACGGAGGGGAGCCGGCGGTGGTGGGAGGGGGCGGGCAGCGGGTGGGTGCTGGCCGCGGGGGGTGCTGGTTGTCGTCGCGGGTGAAGCTGGCAGTGATGGGGGTCGTCGCGGGGGGGCCGGAGGGGGGTGGGGGTGCAGGGGTCACTGCGGGTGAAGCTGGCGGTGGTGGGGGTCGCCGTGGGGGGTACTGGCGGTGTTGGGGGTCGCCGTGGGGGTTGCTAGCGGTGGTGGGGTGGGGGTGGTGGGAGGGGGCGGGCAGCGGGGGGGCTGGCCGCGGGGAGGCTGGTCCCGGAAGGGGTTGGTGGTGGGCTGCGGGGGGGCTGGCCGGGGGGTTTGGGGGGGGGCTGGCCACGGGGGGGTTAGGGGTAGGCTGCGAGGGGGGAGGGGCTGGCCGGCGGAGGGGGGTTTTGGGGGCTGGCCGCGGGATTGCACTTATGTTATATTTATGCAGTGATCTTAGTTTGATATATAAAATTTACCAAGGATTGTGTACCGCCCATTATTTTTTTGCTGTTATCATAAAATAGCAGTTTACTGAGAACACTTTGAGATTCTGTTTAGTTGCAACCTGTTCTTCTACTTTATAAACTTCTATGATTGATAAAAACTTTGATCTTGTGGTCCAGCAAATAATCAGCTGTATTAAGCATGTATGTGTTAGGAGCTAAATATTATATCATTCTCTATTGCAAGTATTTTTCTTAATATTGGAGGTATTAACTTTTGCACGTGTCACATTACATGCTATATTATACATTTCTTATGTAGCAATTTTCTTTATGAACTAGGAGTATCTTCTTTATTTCCATCAAGTTAATATTTTATATTAGTTTGACCACTTAGACGAAGATGACATACTATGTTGCAAAATTATGAGCACGGATACTGATACATATACGATACAGATATAGGATACAAACATTTTTAAATGGATACAAATGTAGTTACCTATGTTGCATGAGTAATGTATGTACAGTTACACCCTTATATGTCATAAACATGAGAATAACTAAACCTATAACTTGAGGCTCTCGCCTGTACACACACCCACCCTTAACACACACACACATTAACTAGGGCACACACACACCCTCTCACTGTTTCACTCTTACTGTCACACCCTTAACACACACACACATTTGACTGAAACACACACACATACACTCCTCACCATATCACTCTTTTTCTATACACACAATGTTATCCTGATTGGGCTAGGAACTTGATCCTGACAGCACAATTTTATCCTGTTCTCAGAAGGAGAACTATAAGGACTATATATTTTTAATTACAAATCTGTTTACTTTGTCTCACGAATCGGTATCGGTATCAGACTATTTCTATGAGTATCGATATTGATCGCTTAGGCGTCTAGGTGGTGTCTAGGCAGTAGGTAAGTGTTGAAAATCAAATTTAAGATATCGGTATAGAGTGAGTATCCTAGAAGGATATATATAAGATATCTTAGTAGTAGATAGGTAAGTGTTGAAAATTAAATTTACTTATGCCAAGTCTTTTGGGCCTATCAGAGTTATAGATCTTTTCGGAAATCTAGTATAATGCTGATTACCTCAAAAGGCTTGTATAAGTAAGAGTGTATAGAGTGTATATCGTAGGCGGATGAGTGTATAGAGTGAGCCTCCCTACTCCCCTTCTTCTCATTCGGGTCATGAGGCATCCTATTCCGCATCATATGATATACATCTCAACCAAAGCTTGAAGAAGTGTGAAAATATTAATATTAACCAAGGATCAGTATCGGAATCAGTATCACCATGAATCTCATAGCTTGTTCTAACAGAGCATAATATAAAACCAAACGTGAAGCAGAGCTTCACATTCACAATACTAGAATGTGAAATTTTGATTCACACGTTTGGTTTTATATTATGCTCTGGTAGAACAAGCCATGAGTTCATGGTGATACCGATTCCGATACCGATCCTTGGTTAATATTAATATTTTCACACTTCTCTACTCTTTGGTTGAGATGGATATCATATGAGAGAGTCGAATGAGAAGCAGGGAAGTAGAGGGGGGTCAGAGAGGGGACCTTCTCTACTCCTCTATATTCTGGTTGTGAGACTCATTCCGTACTGTCAGGCTATGTCGTTAATGGCTTCAAGTTTAAGACAAGATTGCTGAGGGTCTTTGACAAGGTAACATGGTTGTCACATTAAGGGTCTTTCACAATGTGACATGTTATAAAAAGATATATCCTTATAGTTCTCCAACGGATGTTGAAGAAAACATCATCTTTCTAGACAATGACGATGATGGAACATCTAGTAAGTCCTTCGAATCAATCTATGTCAAGATTTTCTCCTAATTATGTTTAGTTTGTCTTACGATACAGATTGAACTAATTATGTTTAGTTTGTCTTACGGAGTCGGCTCCCTGGCTAATAGATTTTTCGTCTGCCCAAGCCTATAAATAGGCGGCTTGTGAGGAGAGAGAGTCTTCTTCTTTTCTGAAAAAAGCTTTCTTCTTCCTCATAACTCTTTTCACCCTTATTTCTTTGTTAGAGAGATGGCTCCCAAGACTCCCCGAGGCGGTATTGCTAGCCGAGGAAGGGGCCGAGGCAAGGAACCCTTGGAGGTCGACACGGAGGAAGTCCCAGTCGTTAGGGCGACCCATGCCGACGTTCGCCCGGAAGTGCTTGGTGGGTATTCTCTTGCCTTGGTCTTTGTTGCAGTGATGTTGGGGTGACCCAACTGTAGATGAGCCGTCTTATGTAGATGTGCTTCGGCTGACGCTCATGGGTTTCATTCCAGTTGATGTGCCAGAGATTCTGATGCAGCTCAGATGCTTATATTAGGCTTCTAAGTCCTTTTTGCTAACTTTTCTTTGACTCTGTTGCAGTACCCATGCCGAATGCGGAGGCTCTCATGAAGGAAGAGATACTGTCTTCGTTCGTCAAACAAGAGCCAGTGACTGTTAAGGAGGAGATGTTACCAAAGGTCGAGGTCAAGGAAGAACCGATAACCATCAGGGAAGGGATTGCTCCCAAGGTTGAAGTTAAGGAGGAGCCACCGTCAGATAGTAGTAGCATCGGGACTGACCCTCCTGTCCCTGCAGAAGACCTCAACCAGATTGAGCCTTCGTATGCAAAGTGGCTGAGAGAATGGTACATGCCTCAACGCAACTATGATCCCTGACTGTGAGGATTCATCGTCTGACTTGCGGTCTTTGCTGAGGCCGAAGTCGATTTTCCTTTTTATTGAATATTGAATATTTTTGTTTAAATATTGAATATTTTGTGTTTTGTGTGAACAATTTGAATGCTTGAGATTATTTGTGTGTTTTGTGTGTTTATTTGTGTGTTGGAATTGTTTGTGTGTTTTGTATATTGGAATTGTGTATATTGGAATTGCTTGGGATTATTTGTGTTTTGTATATTGGAATTAAGTATATTGGGAAAGCCCAGTTTTATGCTATTTTTTTCAAAAAATTCCCAGCTACCGACGGACTGGCGACCAATTACCGATAGACTATCCGTCGCTAACTGGGGGATTCCCAGTTAGCGACGGATGCGCGACTAAAAGCCGACAGGTTATCCGTCGCCAAGGTTCTAGAATTATGAAAGATTTATATGATAGGGTCGACGAAAGTCCGTCGCTAATTCATCGGCTGGGCGACTACTTACAGTCCGTCACTAATTTGCCGTCGTAAACTGCACGAGTATGGTTGACGGCAGTCCGTCGCTAATTCGTCGCTGGACGACTACTTGTCGACGGATTGCAGTTAGCGACGAGGCCTTTCCCGACGACCTTTTTTAACCAATATCCGTCGACCATCCGTCGGTAATTAAATTTACCGACGGATTTTTGACGGATATAGCCGTCGTTAAATCGATGAATTTTTGTAGTGATATACTATTGGTGGGTCGAAATGCCACCAAGATAGTGGAGCTAAAGCATCAATTGGGTGCGGCATTCTCTATAAAGGATTTGGACGTAGCAAAAACTATTCTTGGGATGGAGATCAGCCGAGAGAGAGTTCAAGTTGTTGTACTTGTCCTAAAAGAAGTACATTCATTGAGCACCATCCATGTGTCAGAAAAGTTCGGAGAGTGCGTCGAGCACCATATACTAAACCATATATGGTAAGAATATATGGTTGGTCCTTATCTTTAACTTTGATCATATATATTTGATTGGATCTTTCATATATTGGACTTTCCATATAATTAGACATCCATATATGTAAGAGATTGGATTTTCATATCTTTGACTTTAACCATATCTATATATAAATCAATATATTGGACTTTACATATATATTGGACTTCCATATATAGATTTCTAATTATAAGGTAAACCTAATCCATGCAAGGGTTTATAAAAAGTTGCTGCAAGTTGATGAGTATCATTAAGGTTACAACTTTGGGCGAGAGAGGGATTGATGGCTACTTCAAAGAAGAGATCATTATGGAATAATTGTTTTTCGTCGTCTTTATTCTTCATGAGTCTGTAATCAATTTTTTATTCCAAGGAGTTGTGAAAATCCGTTTGGATAGGTGAGAAGCTTGAAAGGAGTTCTTCGTAAATGTGTAATCAATTTTCTATTCCAAGAAGTTGTGGGGATCCATTTGGATAGGTGAGAAGCTTGTAAGGAGTAGGTGTATTTCTTCCATAGTAGAGGCTTTTCAGGATTGGACTCCGATCATCCCGTATTTTTCCCACAAGGTGTTTTCTATATTAAAATTTTTGTGTTTGCGTTTGGTTCTTTTGTGATTATTGGCGATTAGGTTTTATGCGATTTTGATGGTTCTCTTGTAGCTTCTTGATTTTGGGGAACTTTTTTTGTGTTTCTTTTCCAACAGAAGTAACGACATCTTAAGATGGAAAATGTTACTAAAGAAAATTTTAAATATGAAGGAACATGTTAAAAAGAGTCTAATAGAATAAAAAAGAAATTATTTTTAAGTCCGTCTGTAGAAATGATACAAAAAAAAGGGATGCGAAAGAAATATTTCTCTCAAACGGAGAAGAGAAAGTTAATCGGAGAAATGATATTTATGAATGTCAATGATTTACATTAAATTGATGCTCAAAGGCACGAAGAACTCTCTCCTCTGTGTTTACGTAGAGGAGAGGATCCGGGAGATGACTTTTTAATCACTCTTTTTCCTAGTTTTTTTCTTCTTTCCTTTGGTATCAAACACAAATTCTCTCTTTTTATTTCTTTCCTCTATCTTTTATGGTATTTGCATTCTCTACACTATCTTCCATGGATATTATTGTCAACAAAATTGACGTTGTCCCGTCCGTCAACTAAAGTACCTGTTGGAGTGGGTGGGGTTCCCAACCTATGTGGAGAATACCCCGGAGAGCGACGAGCGCCATCCGTGTGTCGGAGAAGCTCGGAGAGTACATGGATCCTATTTTGGAACATATATAGTAAGGAAATATACGATTGGATTTCCATATTTACTTTGATCATATATTTATGATTGGACCCTTCATATAGTAGTTTTCCATATAATTGGGTTTCCAATTATGGCAAGTCAATTATGATTGTATTTTCATTAAATATATGATTGATGCATATTGGAAATTTCCATATATATTGGCCTTCCATGTATTGATTACCAAGGGCTTATAAAAGGGTGATGCATGCTAGTTAGAAAATCATCTAAAAAACAAGAGTGCTTTACAATCTTTGAGAGAGAGAGAGGACTAAGGACTATTGTGAAGGAGAGATTGCTTCGAATAATTTTTCGGCATCTCTTGTTCTTCGGAGTCCGCAATCAAAAAATTTCTTCTTTTAAGTGAGTTGTGGTGATCCGTGTTGGATCGGGAGGAGCTTGTAGAGGGTGTATTCTCTTTATTCCATTAGTGGAGGTTCTTCAGGGTTGGACTCCGATCGTCCCGTGGTTTTTCCCGCAAGGGTTTTCCACGTCAAAAATCTTTGTATCTGCGATTGTGTTTGGCATTTTTGGTTTGTGTGCTTTTGCTCGGTTCTCTCGTAGGAATTTCTGGTTTGGGGGAACGGTTTTCGTGCTTCGTTTCCAACAGAGTGGTATCAGAGCTTTGGGTTCAAAGAAGTGTCAGGAGTTGACAGTCAAACCAGGAATCAGAGATGGACGTGAAGCCGGTGCGCATAGTGAACCTGAACGGTACCAACTACCATTATTGGCGGAGCAAGATGAAGGATTTGATGTTCATCAAGAAGCTACATCTTCCAGTATTTATATCCGAGAAGCCCAGTGACAAGTCCGATGAGGACTGGAACTTCGAGCATATACATGTGTATGGGTACATGCGGCAGTTCATTGACGAGAACGTGTACAATCATGTTGCCAATATTGAGCATGCGAAGACGTTGTGGGAGAAGCTGGAATCTTTGTACGTAAAAAATATTGGGATAAACAAACTGTTTCTGATTCGGATGATGATGGGTCTGCGGTACAAAGATGGCGCATCCATTACGGATCACTTGAGTGAGTTCCAGGGCGTGGTGGACCAGCTATCCTCGATGGGAGTCAAGTTCGACGATGAGGTTCAAGGACATTGGTCGCTATGTACATTGCTAGACTCGTAGGAGACCGTACGAGTATCTATGATCGCTTCTGCTCCAGAAGGCATGGTCAGTCTGGAGTTTGCCAAGAGCGGGGTGCTGAATGAAGAGATGCAGAGACGTTCTCAGGGCACTTCATCCACATCCTACCACTCAGAGGCATTGGTTTCAGAGAGCCACAGAAAGGGTAAAAGCAAGAGTCCAGGTGGGGGCAGAGACAAGAGCAGGGGAAAGTCCAAGGGTCGGTACGAGGACTCGAAGTGTTACCATTGTGGCAAGAAGGGCCACATCAAGTGGAACTGTTTCGCTCGGAAGAGAGAGAAGAAGGGCGACAAGGGAAAGCAAGATGAGAACACTATAGCGGCGGCTTCGATACATGGTGGCGATGCGATCGTCGTAGGTGATAAGGTTATCACAAACCTCGTCTACGATGACAATTCTTGGCTGGTGGGCTCAAGTGCTTCAGCACATGTATCTTACAGCAGGACACTATTTGCCACTTACACGACCGACGACTGTGGAGTATTGAAGATGGGCAATGGAGATATGTTTAAGGCGATTGCCATTGGAGATGTGCATTTGAGGACGAAGACGGGTGCAGTTCTTGTTCTCAAAGATGTTCGTCTTGTCCTTGATATCCATTTGAACCTGGTGTCGGTTGGAAGGTTGGATGATGAGGGATTCTTCAGTCTCTTCGAGAATAGTCAGTGGAAGCTTTCCAGAGGTTCGATGGTAATTGCCAGAGGAAGCAAGAAGTCCGGTCTCCACTATATGGAGGAGACCGCACAGGGATCACAGGAGATGAATGCCGTCAGTGATGCGTCTACCGAGTTGTGGCACAGGCGGCTCAGCCATATCAGCGAGAAGGGGATGAGCTAATTGGTGAACATGAAGGTGATTCCAGGGCTCAAGTCTACAAAGTTGGAGAAGTGCACGCACTGCTTAGCTGGGAAGCAAAATATGGTATCTTTCCAAAGTCACCCAAGTTCAAGGAAGCCGGCGTTGCTCGAGTTGATTCACTCGGATGTCTGCGGTCCTATAAAGGTAAAATCTATTGGTGGTGCTTCTTACTTTATAACTTTTATTGATGACTGTTCCAGGAAGGTTTGGGTCTATGCCTTAAAGAACAAGGATCAGGTGCTGCCTACTTTCAAAGAGTTTCAGGCCTCTGTTGAAAGAGAGACGGGCAAGAAGTTATTATGTGTTCGGTCCGACAACGGCAGCGAATACATTGGTCCCTTTGATGCTTATTACAGAGAGCAAGGGATGCGACACCAGAAGACTCTGTCCTAGACACCTCAGCTCAATGGTGTAGTAGAGCGCATGAACAGGACGCTGATGGAGAGGGTGCGATTTTTGCTGTCAGAAGCAAACTTACCGGGCAATTATTGGGGTAAGGCTCTTCTCACAGCTGCTTATGTTATTAATTTATCTCCTAGTGCTCCTTTTCAGGGTGATGTGTCTGACAAAGTATGGTATGGCAAAGAGCCGTCATACAATCACCTGCGAGTGTTTGGCTGTAAGGCCTTCGTACATGTACCGAAGGGCGAGAGGTCCAAACTTGAGCCAAAGACGAGACGATGCGTCTTTGTCGGCTACGGTCGGGATGAGTTTAGCTATAGACTCTACGACCCGGTGGGAAGAAAGCTCTATATAAGTGGGGATGTGGTATTCGTCGAGGATTAGACCATGACCAACACTCAGAATTCCGAGACGCCTTCTGAGGCTGAATAATTGCCTGAGTTAGAGTCATTTTGCTTCCCTTGATCATCAGCCTGCTGATGGTGGTCAGGGTGTCCCTCAGGAGGATGAGCATGCCGGAAAGGTGGTTCCTGAAGAGGAGGAGGCTGTTGGTATACAGCCAGCACCAGTGGCTCCACAGAAAAGGAGCGACAGAGAGCGTTGCCCATCTACGAGATACTCACCGAGTGAGTATGTGCTATTGACTGACGGAGGAAAGCCCAAAAGTTTTGCAGAGGCTATGGAAGACGAACACAGACAGGAGTGGATGGAGGCTATGCAGGAGGAGATGAGTTCCTTACACGCTAATTCCACTTATGAGCTGGTGTGGTTGCCAAAGGGCAAGAAGGCTTTGAAGAATCGATGGGTGTTTAGAGTGAAGCAAACGGATGATGCTACTCGCCCTCGATACAAAACGAGGCTGGTAGTTAAAGGCTACGATCAGTGAAAAGGCGTAGATTATGATGATATCGTTTCGTCTGTCATCAAGCATTCGTCTATTCGGGTGGTGCTAGCATTGGCAGCCAGTCTCGACTTGGAGGTCGAGCAGATCGACATGAAGACGGCATTCCTCTATGGTGACCTTGAGGAGGAGTTATACATAGAGCAGCCAGAGGGATTCTGTAAGAAGGGCAAGTCATATTTGGTCTGCCGATTGAGAAAGAGCTTGTACGGTCTGAAGCAGGCCCCGAGGCAGTGGTATAGGAAGTTTGAGTCATTTATGGGGGACTATGGTTATGCACGGACGATGTCGGACTATTGCATATTTGTGAGGTACTTTATCGAGGATGGTTTTATCATTTTATTGCTCTATTTTGATGACATGCTATTAGTGGGTCGGAATGCCACTAGGATAGCGGAGTTGAAGCGCCAACTGGACGTGGCCTTCTCTATGAAGGATTTGGGTGCAGTAAAGACTATTTTTGTGATGGAGATCAGCCGAGAGAGAGAGAGTCCAAGCTGCTACACTTGTCCCAAAAGAAGTACATTCACCAGGTACTTCAGCGTTTCGGTATGGACGGGTCGAAGAAAGTGAGTTGCCCCCATGCGGCCCACTTTAAGTTCACTGAGGTGCAGTGTCCATCTACCGAGGACGAAAAAGAAGATATCGAGCGAGTTCTATATGCTTCAGCTGTGGGGAGTCTTATGTATGCTATGTTGTGTACGAGGTCAGACATCGCTCATGCAGTTGGCACTGTTAGCAAGTATCTTTCAAATCCTGGAAGGGTACATTGGAGTGCGGTTAAGTGGATTCTACGATACCTTCAGGGCATTGTCGATTGAAGACTTTCTTTTGGTGGTGACGAGCCGAAGCTGGTTGGGTATACCGACGCTGATATGCCTGGAGATGTAGACTCGAGACGATCGACTTCGGGCTATGTGATGATGTTTGCCGGAGGAGTAGTATCGTGGCAGTCGCGGTTGGAGAAGTGTGTTGCCTTGTCGACGATGGAGACAGAATATATTATGGCGACAGTGGCTTACAAGGAGCTGCTGTGGATGAAGAAGCTGTTGCAGGAAATGGGGCTGAAGCAAGAGCAGTATACTTTGCTTTACGACAGTCAGAGTGCTATTCACCTTGTAAAGAACCAGACATTTAATAGTCGGTCCAAGCACATTGAGACTCTGTATCATTGGATACGAGATGTGGTTGAAAAGAAGGACGCAATGCTTGAGAAGGTCCATACTGATGACAATGGAGCGGACATGCTCACGAAGGTTCTACCAAGGAAGAAGTTTGAGTACTGCAGGCGGATCGTCGGGATAAGGAGTTCCTCCACCTAGTTGTGAAGGGGGAGATTTGTTGGAGTGGGTGGGATTCCCAACCTATGTGGAGAATATCCCGGAGAGCGACGAGCGCCATCCGTGTGTCGGAGAAGCTCGGGGAGTGCATGGATCCTATTTTGGAACATATATGGTAAGGAAATATATGATTGGATTTCTATATTTACTTTGATCATATATTTATGATTGGACCCTTCATATAGTAGCTTTCCATATAATTGGGTTTCCAATTATGGCAAGCCAATTATGATTGGATTTCCATTAAATATATGATTGATGTATATTGGAAGTTTTCATATATATTGGCCTTCCATGTATGGATTACCAAGGGCTTATAAAAGGGTGATGCATGCTAGTTGGAAAATCATCTAAAAAACAAAAGTGCTTTACAATCTTTGAGAGAGAGAGAGAGAGGATTAAGGACTATTGTGAAGGAGAGATTGCTTCGAATAATTTTTCGGCATCGCTTGTTCTTCGGAGTCCGCAATCAAAAAATTTCTTCTTTCAAGTGAGTTGTGGTGATCCGTGTTGGATCAGGAGGAGCTTGTGGAGGATGTATTCTCTTTATTCCATTAGTGGAGGTTTTTCAGGGTTGGACTCCGATCGTCCCGTGGTTTTTCCCGCAAGGGTTTTCCACGTCAAAAATCTTTGTGTCTGCGATTGTGTTTGGCATTTTTGGTTTGTGTGCTTTTTCTCAGTTCTTTCGCAGGACTTTCTGGTTTGGGGGAACGGTTTCCGCGCTTCGTTCCCAACAGTACCCACACAAGCTTATGAGTATTGGGGGAATCCAGCCTCATTAGAGGCAGTTGGGACAGTATGAAGCAACTTGAAATGTCAAAGGAGTTGAGGCAAAGATATATACAAGTATCGATAGCTGCGACCGACCTTGTACTAGAACAAAAGAAGCGTTATCTACATACCAACACTATGCCATGCATAATATTGGTATGCTAGCTTAAGTGTTAAAAAAAACGTCCAATAACTTTGTTAGGCTTCTTAGGGGCTCTTCTTCTATAATGTTTATTGAAGAAGATTCAAGGTGATTGTCCACCAAATTTACGAAGAATCCATACTTCGCTCATAGGGCTTGCTATTTAAGATAGGAGGAGATCTACCAGGGAAAATTGTCTCCTATTTTCAGAAAGTCGTCATCTGGTGTGATCGATGAGCAATGTTATTTTGTAATCTTCTTTTCTTCTTTTTGAGATAAGTGGGGGACGGGTTCTTGAGGTAAAGGAACTATAGCGTTTATTCTCCTAGAAACCTTACTTGAGATTGAATAATTATTTCTCAATTTTTTTTGAACGAAAAACCCAAATGAAATCTTTAACAACATATATAGTAAATAAATTACAGGGTAAGTTTGAACATGGTACTCAGGCAACATCCCTAAGCCTATTATTTACAACATGAAGCTATAGCCTAGAAATGCTGCGCTAAAATAACTCAGTTATAAACTAATAGACATTTTAGAATTTATTGGATTTTTGAGAATTTATTTGGATAATAGAGATGTGGATGATGTGCTTTGAGAGTTTCTTTGCATATCTTCATTCAACACCTCGCTCTTGGCAAACTTCAGACTAACCATGCCTGGACACTCGTACGATTTTTTATGAGTCTGGCAATGTACATAACAACCAAAGTCCACGTACCTTATCGTCAAACTTTACTATCAAAGAGGATAACTAGTCAACCACGCCCTGAAACACACTCAAGTAATCCTTAATAGATCAACCATCCTTGTACCTGAGACCCATCACCAGTCGGATCATGAACAACTTGTTTACCTCGGTATTCTTCGCATACAAGGATTCCAACTTCTTACATAATGTCTTTGTGTGCTCTATATTGGTCATGTGATTGTACATATCATGTCCTCGAACTGTCTGATATACCCACATAATTGTATATGCTCAAACTTTCAACCCTCATCAAATTTCTCACTAGGCTTCTCGGAAGCAAATATTGCAAGATGTAGTTTCTTGACGAACAACAAACCTTTCATTTTGCTATGCTAGTAGCGATAATTGGAACCATTTAGGTTTATCATTGCACTAACTTTGCATACCAGGATTCCAACTTCTTCCATAATGTTTTTGTGTGCTCTATGTTTGCGATGTGATTGTACACATTCCTGTCCACGAACCATCTGATATACCCATACAACTGTATATGCTCAAAATTTCAATCCTCGTCGAATTTCTTACTGGGTTCTCGGAATCAAATATCGCAAGATGTAGCTTCTTGATGGACAACAAATCTTTCATCTTGCTCTGCCAATAATGATAATTGGAACAATTTAGATTTATCATGGGACCAACTTCGCATCCATCTCTTCTACTTGGTTTATCTGTCAACATTTGACACCTAGCAACTACTGCTCTAATACATCTCTGTCAACCATAGCACTGATACCACTCTTTAGGTATCAACATCGTCTAGCTCTAATAACCACAACATTGGGAACGAAACGCAGAAATCTTTCCCCCTAAAACCAAGAGACTGTGGGAGAACCGAAGCAAAGTTGCACAAACCAATTTTCCAAAATCACAAAGAAAGTCAAACGCAAACACAATCACTTTTGACGTGAAAAATGCTTACGAAAAAACCCACAGCACGATCGGAGTCCAACTCTCCTGGAAAAGCCTTCACTAATTAATACCAACACCAATTAGATTTCCAACTGAACCTGAAGAGTTTCTATTAAGAGACTACATAAATGATATGCAAAAGAATTATAAAGTGCGTTAGTAGTTTCAACTAATTTTAGATATTTTGACAGTCCACATACATCAGAGTTGTCTATACGTCTTAGTGTTAGCCCATGCTGACTCCATAAACCAGTTGTACGATTATGCTAAAAAAGTATCACTCTACCCACAATTATAAAACTTTTGAGTCATTATACTGTCAGTATCCTGATTCAAGATCTGTATACAGATGAAAATTCATCTCATGATACAAAATTGGAAATTAAATAACAAACCTATTTATAATGTGTCCCTTTCAGTATTTGGTTTGGGGGGTGGGAGGTGGGGTGGGGGGTTGGGGGGGGGGGGTTGGCTAATTGGCTATGCATATATACTTAACAAAATCTGACACACTTAAAGCATACAGTCAGAGCTATCTGATTTCCTTTCAACCCTAGTAATTTAATTGATGGGTTGGAGGAGGTCTTTGCCAAGTTCATACAAACACACAAGGAAATTGCTAAAACCAGACCAGACCAGGTAACATGTAATTTAGCTGAACCCGACCCATCTAACAATTAATAATAAGATTCAATCATGTATGTTTGGATTTATGCAACTAATCATCAAACAATAATGGAAATATTCCAAGAGGGTCTCAGAAAACAAACATGGCAACAATAGGGTGTTGACTGTTTTTTTCAGTAAAAACCCAGGAGCCCATAGTTGTAACTCTTGAGGGTGTACTTGTGTACCTTAGTGAATAACAAAACATCAAGGATTGAAGGGAAATAAGTTAGGTTGCTCTGCACATAAAAAAAACCCTCATGGAGTGTTCGACATGAATCAGACAGGGGGGATCCGCTAGGAGACATAGGAATTGCGAGGGAACAAATCCAAGACTAATTATACTTAAAACATGTAAGGAACGAAGAGGAATCGTTGTGACACTACAAATGTTATTGCAGCATTATCCCTAATTATACTTAAAACCTGCAAGGAAGGACACCAACATACTGCAGGGGCTTTCACTCCTCAAGAAACCCAAAGTCATTAACATGTTGATATCAAGCCTTGCAAAAGTACACTGCCAAATCCAAATAAATTTGTAAGGCGAATTCTAAGAGCACTCCACATTTTGCTAGGGGCTATCCCAAAATTCTCCCAAACATTTATAAGTTTGCCACTCATTTTCTTTGCTTGGGGCTAGCCCACATATGAGTATAAATACCAACATTTTTGTTGTTGCTCTCTTCTCCCTCTTCTCTTCTCCCTCTCTTGCTCTCTTCTTTCCCAAAAATTTATTGGTCACATAAGTAATGCTCAAAATAGTTTGATAAAATAGGTTAGAACAAATTTAGGGTTCAGGTATGTATCTTTCGAATACAACAAATTAATTTTTTGCATCAAACCTAACCCTAGAATCATTATTTTTGGCCTACAGTCGGCCACAAAAATGACATGACTGCATGCAGTCTTGCAGTTTAGGACTGCATGAAGTCTTGCAGTCCTAAAATACGACGGGACTGCATAAAGTCTTGCAGTCCTGTAATACGATAGGACTGTGGGACTGCTTGTAATCTATTACTTACGTGACCTAGAAACTTTTGGGGGAATGGAGATGGAATTTAGGGTTTATGGGGGATTTTTTTAGGGGAATTTTTGGGGAAAATTTATTAAAACAAAAAAATAGCAAACTAGGTCAAAATATATCTAGATTGTGATGAAGGTTTAGGCTTGGGTGCCATTGCTTGGAATTAGAGGAATGGAGAAGAAGTTTAGGGTTTAGTAATTTGGGATTGGAGTTATGGAGAAGAGAAATAGGGTTTAGGTTTTAGGAACGTAGAAGAGAGAGAAAGAAATTGATGAAATGAAGTGTTAGAAAGGGTTTTTTTTTTTGGGGGGGGGGGGGGGGGCTAGCCCCAAGTAAAATTCGGGTTGTCCCCAGTAAAAGTTCCACTTTCATGGGTTGTCCCCCTCGTAAGGGATAGCCCCTAGCAAAATGTTGAGTGCCCTTAGTATTAGCCTTTGTAAAAGAGATATCCTGGGTTATTGAATTGAGAGAGGACCAATTTCTAAATAATGTTGAACACAAGAATATAACTAATGAAATGGAAATTAAAGAATGACAACTGATAACAGATTTACCATCTCACATGGTTGTTCCTAGACTAACCTTCCAAACATGATGTAATGTTCTTTGAATGTAGAGTGATTTGTTGGATGTGGCTGAGCCATAGTCGATGCACCGGCGCGCCGCAGCCTCGCAGCACCTACGCGTCCAGCGCCACAGCACCTGCATGCCGCAGCCCCACAGCACCTGTGCACCCAGCATCGCAACACCTGCAACCCGCAGCACATGCGTGCCTGTTGTGCCTGCGCTGCAACTCGCGCAGAGACGAGGGCACGAGCGCATCAACTGCGCACAATGCGCCTTGCGCCGATGCGTCGATGCTGACGTTCTAAGTGCAAAATGTGCCAACAAAATGTCACTTTACGCCCTTTAGCCCGAGTCCGAGTCCGAGTGGGCTTAGCTCCACAAGGGAATTATCCCGTGAGCATGATAAAAAGCATTAATGCTTCTTTCTTGGTTTAGCCTTCTTTCCACTAGAAAAATGCCCCCATATGGCACCCATGTGCCTCTCCACACTTCATGTGATCTCTCAACACAAATAAAGCTTTATATAGAGATACCATAAATTTGGTTTTTCCAATGTGGGACTATCTTTCTAGTTTCTAAAGAAAAACACCAACAAGAAAAAACACAAATAATCTCCTACATATATCTATATATGGGTTGAGCGTTCCCCATAGTGAATGTCCATCATGCATTAGGATAGATGTCGCTACGACTTGAATCTTTCTGCATGGGTTAAATGACAGCATGATACAAGAATGGACTAAGCCTTGAATTATGCACCATAACTGCAATTCTTTCCACTCACATAATGACATTAACTTTGCTTCTAGCTGCATATTAAAGGCCTTGTGCCAGCCTAGTTTCGGTGTATATATCTTGGGTGTATACAAGATTTCCCTCAAGAGACGGCCTACATCTCTTTCCATACACTCTAGGTGAGTTCTTTTAAAGAGTCTTTGGCATAAAGTCTTTTGCTTCCTTGCGGTACTATACCGCTTGACATGGCCCGAAGCCGAGACCTTGTCTCATGTGGTGTCATACCACCTGTAGCATGAGGCCCAGCCTCTTTGTAGTGCCAAACTACCCAGCATGAAGCCATTCGCTTCCTTGCGGTGTTACGCCGCCGTGACATGGCTTGCAAAGCCGAGGTAATGCCTCATGTAGTGTCATCCACTGTAATATGAGGCTCAGCCTCTTTGTAGTGCTGCCTACCACTCTTTACTATACAACATTAGGCCCTCTTGCCTATGTACGGTGCTACACCACTGTGACTTAGCCCGAAGCCGAGGCTTTACCCTCACAAGGTACCTCATATGATGTCACCCCACTGTAGCATAGAGTACTACGCTCCTTTGTAGTATTATGCTACCCGTGATTCCTATAAAACATGCCAGACATCCCAGATGCCTGAGAATTCATTAAGGCTTCCAAGCCATCCTCCCACAAGACTTTGTTCTTCGTAAAGAACAATCAGTAGACAACAGTGATTTTGGGTTCATAACCCCATAACATTCCAAAGGATTTGTCCACTATTCCAGATATTCTTACAGTTAATAGTCCTTCCTTGAACTAAAAGTTCGATACCTAGTAGATTTCTCTTTGAACTAATAGCATAAAACTTTATAGTAGAATTGTAAAGACATAATATCAGAGTGTCTTCAAGCCCATCTTACCTGCTGTGTCTTCAACCAGCTGGCGCTTGAGATCTTTGGTGAACGGATCTGCCAGATTCTCCTGACTCCGAACATCTACTACGACAATGAATCCTCATTTAATAAGATCATTTACTGCCATGTGCCTTAGACACACAGTCCTTTTTTTGCCATTGAAGAGGTCATTCGATGCCACCGCTGCAGTCGTCTGGTTGTCGCAGTATATCGGTACCGTCAGGATCTGCGCACCAACCATTGGAAGATCATACATGAGCTCCCGAAGCCATTCTGCTTCATTCGCTGCAGCCGCCAGTGCATAGAACTCAGACTCCGTAGAAGAGTAAGACAACATAGTCTGCTTCTTCGACTTCTACGATATAGAAGCTCCACCCACGGAGAAAACATATCCTCCTGTGGACCTCTCACTCTCTACTTCTGAGCACCACTTGCATCGCTGAAGCCTTCTACTACTTTTGGATCTCCGCAGTAGTACAGTGCATACTTCTGAGTCCTTTTGAGGTCTCATAACCCTCTTTTATAGCTTTCCAATGCTCCACACCTGGATTACTCGTGAACTGACTCAGCATCCCTACGACAAAAGCTATGTCAGGTCTTGTGGCAGTAGTTACATACATCAAACTCCCGATGACGCTAGAGTACTCCAACAGCCTGACACTTTTCTTTGGATTTGGCTTCAACTTCTTGTCACACCTATAAGGCATATCGATTCCTGGAAGATCCTGATATTCATATCGTTTGAGCATCTTCTCAATATAATGAGACTGTGATAATGCCACTCCAGTTTTTGTTCGGATGATCTTTATCCCCAGGATAACATCAGCTTCCCCTAAGTCCTTCGTGCTGAACTTAGATGAGAGGAACTTTTTTGTCTCAGTGACACTTGCTAGATCTGTACCCAATATCAGTATGTCGTCCACGTACAGACAAACGATAACTCCTCTCCCATCAGCAAAATTTTTGTACATATACTTGTCCATCTCACTGACCATATAGCCGTTTGATCTTATAACTTTATCAAACTTCTCATGCCACATCTTGGGGGCTTGCTTCAGACCATACAAAGATTTTATCAACTTACAGATTTGTCTTCGAGGCCCTTGATGATGAATCCCTCTAGTTGTTGCATGTAAATCTCTTCGATTAATTCATCATTCAGAAAAGCAGTCTTAACATCCATCTGATGGATTACCAGCATGTGAATTGCGCTCAGAGCAATCAACATCCTGATGGTCGTCATCCGTGCAACTGGAGCATATGTGTCGATATAATCGATCCCCTGCTTCTGAGAACCTTTGGCAACTAAACTTGCCTTGAACTTGTCAACAGTTCCATCGGCCTTCATCTTTTTTTTGAAGATCCACTTACATCCGATTGGTTTTGCTCCTTCAGGCAGATCGACCAACACCCACGTGTTGTTGGAGGTTATCGAGTTGTACTCATCATTAATAGCCTCCTTCCAGACGACAGCATCTCTGGTCTTTATCGCCTCATCATAGGTAAGTGGATCAACTTCTACATGATAGGTGACGAAATCCTCTCTAAAGTTCTTCTGTCTCCTCACTCGCTTAGATACAGGTTCTGCAAGTTCTGGTTTAATAGTTATTTCTGCAGCAACATCTTCTTGGACTACCCTTTCGTATGGAACTTGAGCCTCATGTGCACTCACATCGTTCTCAGAAATGTCCACAAGTAGTTGTTTCTGCAGCAACAACATCTTCTTGGACTACCTCTTCGTATGGAACTTGAGCCTCATGTGCACTCATATCGTTCTCAGGAATATCCCCAAGAACAATGTTCTTATACCTTACAAATTTATCTTCAAAGAATTCTGCATCGTGAGATTCAATGATATGATTTGACTCAATATCAAGGAACCTCCGAGCATCACTCTTATTAGCATAACCTAGGAATATAGTCTTCGTAGTCCTTGTTCCCAGCTTCTGAATCTTCAAATCTAGAAGCTTCACATACGCCTGACACCCTCACACTCGAATGATATTCAAGTTGGGTCTGACCTTGAACCAGAGTTTATGAGGAGTGACTTTCGAAGTTGCATGCGACACTCTGTTCAATATGAACGTAGTCGTAAGAACTGCTTCACCCCAGAAGCTATTTAGAAGACCCACAGTCAACAACATTGAGTTCATCATTCATGTTAACGTTCTGTTCTTCCTTTTTGCAACACTATTTGATTGAGGGGAGTACGGAGCAATTGTCTCGTTGATAATTCCATGTTCTCTGTAGAACGATACGAATTCATGAGACCTATACTTTCCACCTCGATCACTTCTGAGTCTCTTGAGTTGTTGTCCGGTTTGACGTTCAGCTTCAGCCTTGAAGTCCTTAAACTTCTCAAACGCTTCATCTTTAGACTTGAGCAGATAAACAAATGCGTACTTTGAGAATTCGTCGATAAAAAGTAATAAAATACTTCATCCCGGCCCTTGTGGAGAACTGTTTGAAGTCACAGATATCTGAGTGCACCAACTCCAGAAGATCTGTACTTCGGTTTACCTGCTTGAACAGTTTCCTTGTGATCTTTATCTGCGCACAGACCTCACACTTCTCTAACTCCTTACCCCCACATTTGGAGATAAGCCTTAGACTAGATATCTTGTTTATTCTCTTACAATGAACATGTCCTAGTCTATTATGCCACAACTCAAGAGATTAACCAGAAGAAGAAACTGCATTCACTATCTCCATAGGAGTTACAAGTTGAAGTTTGAACATCCCTTCGGCGCAAAAAGTCTTCCCGAAGTATGTTCCTTTATAGGACATAACGACTTGACCAGTGTTAATTTCCGTCCTCAAGCCTGCATTGCAAAGCAGACTTCCCGAGACCAGGTTCTTGGCTACGGCTGGTACATGCTTCATATTATGAAGCGTCAGCGACTTCCCCGAAGTCAGTTGCAATACCACCGTCCCGATCCCGAGTACTTCAGCTTGTGTCTGATTCGCCACCATAACCTTCTCAGAAACAGGTTGGCACGTAGTGAATCACTCTTTCTATAAGCAAACATGAAACGAAGCCCCAGTATCTATTCACCAGTTCGTGTCAATCGCAGCTGTGTCAACCTACAGAATCATAGAAACAAATTTAGCCTCACCTTGATCCTTTTGTTTTGGTTTTCTTTGCATCCCCTCTTACAATGGCCTTTCTTGCCACAGTTGAAACAAGTTCCATTTTCTTTGGACTTAGGCTTGAACTGACCCGACTTCACCTTCAGATGGTAAACGTCTTTCTTCCTTTGTTAGGGAGCCTTTTACTTTCCTTTAGAACTTCATCCTTGCACCATGTTAGCCTTAGCCATCTGCTTGGACAAGACGTCTATTTTGAGTTGAGCCCTCAACTCGTCTTCAACATGTATCCAGTACAAGAGGCATTCCAGATCCACCTCCATCTTCTTACGGTGCATGTCCGCAATGAAGTTGCTCCACCCAGGTGGAAGCTTGGCAAAAATACCCCCGATGACAGAAACATCGACCAAGGGCATACTGTGAAGCCCATGCTTATTTTTATTTTATTTTTTATTTTATTTATTAATTATTTTGTTAAGACTTAAACCCAAGCCCTCAATCATTGTAGCCCAACCCGATAACTTAAACCCAATGGTTTTATACCCGACCCAAACCCATCTACCTCCCTACACGTTCAACCCATGACCCCCACTCCCCTGGTCCCGCGTGTAACCCCTCCTCTTCCGGATCTAGAGAAGTCACGAGTGATTAAACTCTCAGAATTCTCCTTCTTCTCCAGAAGCTTTTTCCTCACCACCTTTTTAAATCTCCATAACTTCCATTCTCCTCCATCATTTCCCAAACCACAACTACCACCGAACTTCCCTCGCTGTCCTCTCCGTTTCTAGACCGCTCTCGCCCCATTACTGTCGCGTCCCGTCGGATCCTGCCGCCTGACCGTCGCCGGCGACCCTACCGATCTGCGTGCCCCCGTCCGACGTTTCTCCGCCCGCTCGGCCCGACCAGCGCGCGCCTTCCCGACCGCCGCGCCAGGCCAGCCCCCGACAGCACCTCCCCGAGGCCGACCCAGCACAGCCCGCCGATCGCCGACCCCGGCGTAGCTCCGGTGTCAAGACCCGTACCCTGATTAGGGGGCACGAACACGTGGGTACGTCCAGCCTACGCCGCAGAATTGGCGATAGAACGCTATATAGGTTATCTACAAAAACTACACTAAACAGTATAAGGGTACCTGTCATCTCCGCACGGAGGAATACATATGGCATAACTCAATCACAAAATAAATCTAAGATAGATAGCTCGGAAGAAAAATATGATAGATATGAAAACAGGAAATGAGTTCAACATCCAACACAGCCGAAGAGAAACAAACAACATCACTGAGTCACACAATATAAATATAAGCTACTATAGTCTAAAACAAAAGTTGGATCGCAGTCCAGGCAAAACTAACTAAGCTATACAACTCTGGGAGTGCAAAGTCTAGTAGCTCAACTATCAGGCACAGTCCTGGCCTAAGTCTCCATCTATCTCGACCCCATAGTAGGTCGAGCAATCTGCCTCAGAAATATTTGTAATATATCAACGGTATTCTGTCAGGAAAATGAGCAAGTACAAATACTAACAGCAGTTCCATATGAATTAAAAAATTCTATAAGAGACAGTATAATGAAATACAAGACAAAGATCTAGGATGACTTGGGAGCTATTCGGAAGCCGAGTTACAACCCGTAAACCAAACAAGGACCGGGGTTGTAGCCCTTCTCCCGAACAGAACTTAGCCTCCAATCAAGGTATAGCATAAGAGCATGTAGAACATGTGAAATACAAGACAAAATCAACAGAAAATGTGTAACAGGATGTGAGTACTGAATAGGACGATAATTTATAAGATGACTTGGGAACTATTCGAAAACTAAGTTACAACCCGTAAACCAAACAAGGACTGGGGTTGTAACCCTTCTCCTGAACAGAACTTAGCCTCTTATAATAAATAAATATAAAATATGCCTTGAATTATTAGAGCGTTATGTGATCGGCTTGGGAATGTTACAGGACAGGCTATCCACTTGGTCCGACAATCACATAAAAATTACTGGAAAGGGTCATGCCGGCCAACCTGGATAACGAGCATATGAATAAGATCTCGCTACACCCTACGTGAGGTGAGAGTGGCACAAACACATGAATATAGTGACATGGCGGCTTTGATCACATAGCCCCTAATAATTCTCCATCTCCGAACAGTATAATAGATCTGGACATGACACATCATGACACGGGATTCCATAAGAGGGTAGCAAGTCCCCTTAGTAATCGGTGTCTATACAAGTACAGGGAACAAGACAAAAAATGTACCAATATACCAAAAAAATCTAGGGACAACATCTCATGTCATGATCCAACATATACTAGTCCGTGAACTATCGTGTCTGGAAATCGAGTAAGATACTACAACTGAATCGAATATAGTAGATATCAAGACAATAAAAACTATCAGTGAATGTACTCGCCTGTGGTCCTGAGCTGATAAGGTGAACAGATGCTCAGAGTAATCACAGTCCTAAAGATGAGATACCATGAGTCCAAACAGGATTTAATAACGAAAGAAAAGCTAATCTAGTCATGATATGCAAGTCTAAGTCAAAACTAGGTCAAACTAAGTCACACCAAGCTAAAGTAGGTCATACTAGGTCATACTGAGCCAAACTAGGTCACATTAGGACAACCAAGGTCAAACAAGGTCACAGGAAGTCAATTCAAGTCAAACTAGGTCAATATGGGTCAAAGGTTGACTTACAGTTGACTTTTGGAAACTGGTCAACTCTGGTCAACCCTAGGTCAAACTAGTCTAATGTTGACTAACAGTTGGTTTGGTTTCGGGTCAATTCTAGCCACTTTTAGGCTAGGTTTGACTTTCGGTTGACTTTTGGTCAAAATGGTCAACCGAGGTCAAAACTAGTCTAAGAGCACTATTTCTGACCATTACCAACCAAGGGAACCAAATTCTAACCATATCTTAAATCCTAAATCACTTACCTTAGCTATAGGCAATCACCTTATCTTAGAAATAGGATAAATTCCATTTACCCCAAGATACCATATTGGTATCCTACGATACCACTCAACTCTAGCTCTAAATCTATAGCCATACATTAACCTCATCTACTCTTAACTCAATACCATATCTAACCTATAACTCACTCTCTAACACAACACTAATTTACCTTACCTTGCTAACAACCTAATTCCTTATTACTTCTCATAAACTCTCACATACACGCACACAATCACCTAAGGGTTTTTGGGATTGATTTGAGATGGAAATGGGATTGGTGGACTGATTGAATGAGTGGTGAATGAATGATGATTGAAGGAATGGGAGAATACGAGGATGAATGAATGATAAGAGGAATGATATATGTTGAATGGGTGTATGATGAATGTTGAATGCATATATGAATGTATGTGGATAGATAGATGGATGGACTGAATGGTGGATGGAATATGGATGACTGAATGGGAAGTGTGAATGATATATGACTGAATGATATATGTGAATGAATGGAGATATGGATGTGTATCGATGGGTGTATGGAAGGATGAAATGAAAGGGAAAATGAATGAAAGCATGGAAGGATGGATAGATGGATGGATGAATGAATGCTCCCCCCCCCCTTACACACTGCTGCAAAGCAGCAGTCTCCATATGCTGCTACTGCAGGCTGTTTCTATGGCTACTGCTGCTGTTCCTATTGCTGCTACTGCTGTGCTAACTGCTGCTGGCCAAGGGCAGCAGCTCACTCGACCTGCTGCTGTTGTTGTCCTTAATTTCCCCCCTTCACACTGCCTAACACTCCCTCTATCACTCTCTACATCTCTCCATATCCCTCTCTCACTCTCTAACACTCTCTCTATATCTACACATATATATATACATTAGATCACACCCATGAAATATATACATGTATATATATATATATATATATATATATATATATATATATATATATATATATATATTAAAAGATATATATATATATATAATATATATATATATATATATATATATATATATATATATATATATATATATATATATATATTTATATATATATATATATATATATATATATATATATATATATATACACACACATACACAATATATATATATAACAATGAAAATATATATATATATATATATATATATATATATATATATATATATATATATATATTTATATATATATATATATTTTATATATATATATTATATATTATATATATATATTAAAAATATATATATATATATATATATATATATATATATATATATATATATATATATATATATATATATATATATATATATATATATATATTATATGATACATTAAGATACAATATGATACATTAAGAGCAACACTCTATCAATCTAAAATCTGAGATTAAAAAAGGAATAATTATTCACACAAAATATCATACACTTGGTGTGTCCAAATTGGAGGTTTCCCACTAGGACACAAAACTATACTAGGACACAACCTAATGACCTCCAAATGGATCCAAAATGGACACAAATGGAGACACAACCATGGAGGTCATTCCTATGGATTCAAAATGGTCCTAAATGCATGTAGGAATGAAATAGAGGAGAGATTATACCTTCTGGTTGATCAAATCTAAGGAAACTCCTCCCGATACGACACCGACACGAAGAGACCTCCAAATGGACACGAACAAGATCCAAAACTTCCCAAATCTAGCTAGCTCCTCCTCCTGATGAAAATAGAGAAGAAAAGAAAAGGGTTGATGAAGAAATGGATTGATTTAAGGTGGAAAAGAATGGAGACTCCTCTCAAAATTGGTGAAGAATAAGAGAGAGGAATGTGTGTGGACAATAACAAGTGAGGCTTCATCCCTATCCCTCTAGTCTTGGCCGGCCATGTCTAGCTAGGTGTCCCTATATCCAAAAGTCTAAAATACCCCCACTTGTCTTATTGATTAATATAAGGAATAGGTTTTAGGTTGAGGCTAAAATAGTCTAGTTTTAAGTCTCTAATTAAACCAAACCTATTCATGAATAATTAGTCTAACATACTAACTAAAATATTGTCATGTGGGTCATGCCTAACTAATGAGTGGGTCCCACTAGAGGTAAAACTACCACGGGTCCCCGATACAAGTCGGATTGAGTTGAAATTCGAACCCGACTCAAATAACCCCAAAAAAATATCATAAATAATAAAATAAATTTCAAAAATATTCTAAAATGAAAATGACCAAAATATCCCTGTTCTTAAAAACTGGGGGTGACAAATCTATCCACCTTAAAAAAATTTGTCCTCGAAATTAAAACAAAGCAATCACAGGAAACACATGCAGAAAACAATCCCATTCAAATACGTTTCAAAAAAATCACCAATAAAAAAATCTCTTTGAGGAACATCTAACACTTGTAAATAAAAACTGATACGTGTCCGATACGAACACGAAATCAACACAAAATTACTCCTATCTAAAGTTAAAATTAACAATCACCAATATAATAAATATCAAAATAATTCAAAGAGGTCAAATGAACAAAATACCCTTAGGCCAGAAATGATATTAAAAATTCTAATCACATGGTTAGGCTCTAGGTCAAACAGTCTCTAGGGTTTCACTAGCAAAACTTCAAAATCACTAGTCATGGCTTTAAATAGTTTTTAAAATGATTAAAATATCTAAAATCAAGCATGATTTAAATGACAATAAATAAATGATTAAAATATAAATTTAAAATTACCCTCAATTTAAAATCTTGCAGTTCGATAATCATATGCATCTGTCCAAAATTATGATACTCAGAATCTCTGTCATGCTAGTAAGCAAGGCTACGATAATCACAGAGTCCTCGACTAAGGTACATACCTCTAGAATCATGGTATTTAAAATTTTCGTATTGCCGCATGCTTGGCAGCGAAAACCTTAAATTCCTACACCCGAGAAATACGTCCATAATTCGACTATATGTTCTCACTATGCCTGCTAACATGACCCTAGAGGATTCTAAAATCTCATAATCGAGGTGACCTAGCACATACGACTTATCTCAGAAGAAAATTACATCATAAGAACAAAATTTCATCAAACGATCAAGGAACAGATGGAATCAAATTTCAAGACAGTTATAAGGAGGCAAATACGGAAATGGAAAAAAAAAGATTGGAACCTGCAATCTGCCCTGCTACTACCTGAGTGTCCTCAATTGTCACGGCGAAAGCTCGTCCCTGCTGGCCATCCTAGCCTGCTGCACTCTGTCATGGCCTCCTCGGATTCCACAGGCGTGGCAATCCTTCAGCTGGTGGTCGGGCGCCCCACAGTATAGACATACGCCCAACCTCTTTCTACAGGTCTCCCGACTATGCCCTGGCTTCCCGTAGAAGCCGTACGAAGTAGTCTGCCTCTGGCCCTGCCCTAGCAGCTGGTGGGCACGTGCTGGTGCCTGCTGAATCTGTAACTGAGGCTGCTGCTGAACCTAGCTCTGCTGGAAGTGAGGGCGCTTCATCGGCCCCGTACCAGAGCTCGCACCTAGAACATCGCTGCCCCTCTTCGGCTTGAGGCCGAAGTCCTCCTCTGCTATCTGCGCCTCCATCAGTATCTGCTCGAAGGTCGCATCGCGTCGCCAGAAGTACGAGTGCGAACCGCATGAATAGGCCTCTCCGGAACTTGCGGGCCTTATACCCCTCATCCTGGATCAGATCTGGTGCAAACCTACTCAGACGGAAGAACTCCGATGCATACTCGTCCACCGACGAGTTCCCTGCACTAATCCGACGAACTGGGCCTCCAGAGCTGTCAGAGCCACATAGGGGTAGAACTTCTCCTTAAAGAGCCACATGAAGTTCTTCCATGTCAAACCTCTCACTGATGCACGAGGATCCGTGCAAAACCACGTCAAGGCGATGTCGAAGAACTGACTCGCCGCAGTTGTGACCCATAATCCCTCAAAACCTCTACTAACTCCAGGCTCCTCTGGACGTCCTCCAACCAGTCATCTGCATACAGGATACCCTCGGTACCTTTGAAGTCCCTCGGGTTCATCTTCCTGAAATCTAGGCATGTGTCAGGCCTCCCCTGACCCTGCTGCTGAACTGGGGCACCCTGAACTATACTCGGTACAACCCTCCAACTTCTACCATCGCCACTGGTGGGAGTTCTCCATGCTCGCCGTAATACCTCTGTCTGGCGGTGAAATGCGTCAGCCTGATGTTGCTGTGCCTCGGCCTGGGCCCTCTGGGTCTGCAACATCTGCTGTAGAAGGGCCATCATCTGCTGTGTATCAGTCGGTAGCGGAGGTGGCGGTGGAAGAGTCTCAGGAATAACTATAGACGGTCCCGCAGCTGGAGGTGGAAGACCTCCTGGAACTGTCGCCGCTACTCCCCTGAAGGGCAGGAACTGAAGTGGCAACTCTCTCGACTGCTACTCCCGCCTAAGGGCAGGAACTGAGGTGGCAACTCTCTCGACTGCTACTCCCGTAGCCAGAGGTGGAGGTCCTACTGGATCGGATCTCTCTGGAACTACACTAGGCCCTGCTGCCTGAGAACGAGTCACTGTCATCCTGAAGACGAATTAAACCAGGAGATCAATATGACACATGATAAGGAATATTAAGGAAGGACAATTGAATTCAATGCAAGAAGAGTTGTCATGGTAATCAAAAGATCAAAATTTTCCTAAAATGTGATTGAGTAACTCCTATCATATCCTAGATCCTATGTTCTAGTCGTAAACTCGTAATTAGTACTGTAAGTCGAGCACCATTACGAGATCGCACTAATTGCGACATCGACCTGCGTGGGCTACCACAAAATGTGTCACAACCCGCACCTGATTAGGGCACGAACACGTGGGTACGTCCAGCCTACGCCACAGAATCGGTGGTAGAACGCTGTTAGGTCGTCTACAAAAACTATACTAAACAGTATAAGGGTCCTGTCATCTCCGCACGAGGAATATATATGGCATAACTCAATCACAAAACAAAACTAAGATAGATAGCTCGTAAGGGAAATATGATAGATGTGAAAACGGGAAATGAGTTCAACATCCAACACAGCCGAAAGAAACAAACAACATCACCGAGTCACACAATATAAATATAAGCTACTACAGTCTAAAACAAAAGCTGGATCCCAATCCAGGCAAACCTAACTAAGCTATACTACTCTGGGAGTGCAAATTTTAGTGGCTCAACTATCAGACCACAGTCCTGGCGTAAGTCTCCATCTATCTCGACCCCATAGTAGGTCGAGCAGTCTGCCTCAGAAACATCTGTAATATTCAACGGTTCCTGTCAGAAAATGAGCAAGTACAAATACTAACAGCAGTTCCATATGAATTGACAAATTCTATAAGAGACAGTATAATGAAATACAAGACAAGATCTAGGATGACTTGGGAGCTATTCGGAAGCCGAGTTACAACCCGTAAACCAAACAAGGACCGGGGTTGTAACCCTTCTCTCGAACAGAACTTAGCCTCCAATCAAGGTATAGCATAAGAGCATGTAGAATATGTGAAATACATGTCAAAATCAACAGGATAAGAGTACTGAATAGGATGACAATTTATAAGATAACTTGGGAACTATTCGAAAACTAAGTTACAATCCGTAAACCAAACAAGACTGGGGTTGTAACCCTTCTCCTGAACAGAACTTAGCCTCCTATAATAAATAAATATAAAATGTGTCTTGAATTATTAGAGCGTTATGATCGGCTTGGGAATGTACAGGACAGGCTATCCGATTGGCCGACAATCACTAAAAATCACTGGAAAGGGTCATGCCGGCCACCTGGATAACGAGCACATGAATAAGTTCTCGCTACACCCTACGTGAGGTGAGAGTGGCACAAGCACATAAATATAGTAACATGGTGGCTTTGATCACATAGCCCCTAATAATTCCCCATCTGAATAGATAATAGATCTGGACATGACACGTCATGACAAGGGATTCCAAAAGAGGTAGCAAGTTCCCTTAGAAATCGGTGTCTATACAAGTACAGGGAACAAGATAAGAAATGTACCAATATACCAAGAAAATCTAGGGACAATATCTCATGTCATGATCCAACAATACTAGTCTGTGAACTATCGTGTCTGGAAATCGAGTAAGACACTACAACTGAATCTGATATAGCAGATATCAAGACAATGAAAACTATCGATGAATGTACTCGCCTGGTGGTCCTGAGCTGATAAGGTGAACAGATGCTCAGAGTAATCACAGACCTAAAGATGATACACCATGAGTCCAACAGGATTTAATAACGAAAGGAACTAATCTAGTCATGATATGCAAGTCTAAGTCAAAACTAGGTCAACTAAGTCACACCAAGCTAAACTAGGTCATACTAGGTCATACTGAGCCAAACTAGGTTACACTAGGACAACCAAGGTCAAACAAGGTCACAGGAAGTCAATCCAGGTCAAACTAGGTCAATCTGGGTCAAAGGTTGACTTACAATTGACTTTTGGTCAACTGGTCAACTCTGGTCAACTCTAGGTCAACCCTAGGTCAAAACTAGTCTAATGTTGACTAACAGTTGACTTTTAGTCAACTGGTCAACTCTGGTTGGATTTCGGATCAATTCTAGCCTTTTAGGCTAGGTTTGACTTTCGGTTGACTTTTGGTCAAAACGGTCAACGAGGTCAAAACTAGTATAAGGGCACTATTTCAGACCATTACCAACCAAGGAAACAAATTTTAACCATATCTTAATCCTAATCACTTACCTTAGCTATAGGCAATTACCTTATCTTAGAAATAGGGTAAATCCCATACCCCAAGATACCATATTGGTATCTTATGATACCACTCAACTCTAGCTCTAAATCTATAGCCATACATTCCTCTCTACTCTTAACTCAATACTATATCTAACCTATACTCCTCTCTAACACAACACTAATTTACCTTTCCTTTCTAACATCCTAATTCCTTATTACTTCCATAGACTCTCACATACTAAACACAATCACCTAAAGGTTTTGGGACTGATTTGAGATGGAATGGATTGGTGGACTGATTGAATGAGTGGTGAATGAATGATGATTGAATGAATGGAAGAATATGTGGATGAATGAATATTGGGAGGAATAATATATGTTGAATGGGTGTATGATAATGTTGAATGCATATATGAATGTATGTGGATAGATGGATGGACTGAATGGTGGATGGAATATGGATGACTGAATGGAAGTGTGAATGAATGACTGAATGATATATGTGAATGAATGGAGATATGGATGTGTATGGATGGGTGTATGGAAGGATGAAATGAAAGGGAAAATGAAGTATGATAGGATGAATGAAAGCATGGAGGATGGATAGATGGATGGATGAATGAATGCTCCCCCCTTTACATACTGCTGCAAGCATCATTCTCTATATGCTGCTACTGCAGGCTGTTCCTATGGCTACTGCTGCTGTTCCTATTGTTGCAACTGTTGTGCTAACTGCTGCTGCCAAAGGGAGCAGCTCACTCGACCTGCTGCCGTTGCTGTCCTTAATTTCCTCCCCCCCCCCCTTAACACTGCCTAACACTCCCTCTAGTACTCTATACATCTCTCCATATCCCTCTCTCACTCTCTAACACTCTCTCTATATCTCATTCTCTATATCCCTCTCTCACTCTCTAACACTCTCTCTATATCTACACACAAATATATACATTAGATCACACCCATGAAAATATTACATATATAGATATATATATATATATAATATATATATAATATTATTATAGTATATTATATATTCATTGTTATAGATATAGACACACATACACAATATATATATATAACAATGAATATATATATATATATATATAATTTATATATATAATTATATAATTATATATCTATACAAGATACAATATGATACTTAAGAGCACACTCTATCAATCTAAAATCTGAGATTAAAAAAGGAATAAATTATTCACACAAAATCATACACTTGGTGTGTCCAAAATTGGAGGTTTCCCACTAGGACACAAAACTATACTAGGACACAACCTAATGACCTCCAAATGG
>JANAVB010009596.1:12386393-12513607 GCA_029216955.1 Iris pallida | reverse complement strand
TGATTCCTTAATTCCTACTCCGATCCCAAAAGCAAAAGCACCCAAAAAAGCAAAAGCACAAACTCGAAAAAAAAAAGCCCCGACCCCGAGAGATCTCTCAATGACTACTACTGCTACTTCTTCTTCTTACTGGAGCTCCGATGTTGAGGAAGGAAGAAGAAATAATGGCGAGCAGCAGCGGGACGGCGCCGCAGGCGCTCGGTGGGGCGGGAAGGACGCTGTCCAGGAGGATGACGAGGCAGCCGACGACACTCGACGCCGCGGAGGAGGAGACCACCACCGACAGCGAGCTCGTCCCCTCCTCCCTCGCCTCCATCGTACCGATCCTCAGGGTCGCCAACGAGATCGAGCAGCTGAACCCTAGGGTTGCTTACCTATGTGAGAACTCTCCCTCCCTCCCTCTCTCTCTATTGATTAGCCGTTATGATCTGATACGACACAGATACGTACACGGACAGGACACGGACAGATCACAATTAAACGATCACTTGGAAAATTTGATTAAGCGAGCACTCGGGTTGTCCAATTGATCTGCAGATTACATGTTTGATGAAATGACAATTTGTCGCTTTTTTTGGAGTCGCTGGCTGAAAGTTTCATAAATCGGGCAAAGCAGGCGGGCATAATACTAAAGCGAGCATTTTACGTTTTGATTTCCTTCACCGTTTCACATTTTCAATAGGATAGGTATCAGTGTTGTATCTGAGTGTGAGTGAGGGATGCAAATATCTGTGAATTTGATTATTATGTGTTTTATATATATATATATATATATATATATATATATATATATATATATATATATATATAGCAGTGACCTAGGGGCTCTGCCATGTACAATATACCTATGAGAGGAAAGATTGGGGTCCCTGTTCGAGCCTCAGTCCCTGGGCCAATTGGCCAATAGGGCATGTGTTAGATTTGAGAGTGAGGAAGACTACCTACATGTTAGTGGTAATGTGTCCCTTGTGTTTGAAAGAGTGTGTGTGTCTAAATCCTAAAGATAGGGTTGGAGAGTGAGAGAAGAGTGGTATTCAGTTGTGTGATGGCCATAGGCTAGTGATCACAGGACACCAGGAAGCCTTGCTTGCCTTGGCACATGGCCAGGTAGCAGGGGAGGTACCCCCACTACTCTTCCGAAATGTTGCTGTTTTTAAGAGGTGTAAATTACTTTATATTTGTGAATTGTGGGATTCTTTCGCTTTTTCTTCTTGAACTGATTCAATTAACTTCAAGTTCTGAATATTTGGACTAATCTTCTTAATATTTGAAGGACTTTCTAATTCCATTCTTTAAATGTTTTGCCATTGTAAGCATATAAGTTGCATGCACTCGGACTCTTTAGAGAGAAGAATAGAAGTTACATGTACTGGTATTGGTTAAGCAAAGAACTAGCACCAGACGATGGATATTAGTTAAGAGTCCTTAGAAGCAGGGGTAGGCCTAAGCAAACTTGATTGAAACTGTAAAGAAGTGTGTGTGTGTGTGTGTGTGTGTGTGTGTGTGTGTGTGTGTGTGTTTACCTTCAGATAGCAGAAAGGGGGGAAAAGGGATTCAAATAGCCGACCAAATTTTGGATGTTTCTCTTTTTGTTTCAGTTCCACATCTCACTACTCACTAGAATTAACCAAATCAATGGTTCTAGATTTCCGGATCTTGGATTTCCTTGAAACATATCTTTGAACATCATGAACTTTTGAAGAATCAACTAAACTACAAGATATTGTGATTGTTTATACATCCAAACACAGTTATATATGTTTCAGCCAATAGTTTCTATTTGGTTTCCGGCTGAACCGAAAATGATTATATATAGAACATGCATTTTGAAGAGTTAAGAAAATTCTTAAACCTTTAGAAATTAGAAACATGATTTCTTTTTAATGCTTCTACTTGAATAGGAATTTTAGAATATTATTAAGCAGTTGGCAGTATCAGGATGTTAGCTTTGTGCATCTTATTCCATATTTATGTCCTCATTTGTTGACAATGATTAATATATGTATCTTCCTGATAATGAAGACTAAACAATGTGTTCATGTCGAACTAATTAGCATCAATGCATAAATCATAAGCATCTTTTGTCTGAAGTGGGCCACATTTGTATATTCTCAAGATTGATTGTTATATATCCAGGCGCTATGAACTGATGGAGAGAACTCTTAAGGTTTATATCTATCGGAACGGACGAAAACCAATTTTCCATACACCTTTCTTTAAAGGCATCTATGCTTCTGAAGGATGGTTTCTAAAATTGATGGAGGCAAACACACAATTTGTCGTGAAGGACCCAAACAAGGCCCACTTGTTCTTTCTACCATATAGTGCATGCCAGCTTGAAGAAACTCTTTATAAGCCTGATTCTCATAATTTGAGGCCATTGGCAATCTTTTTGAAAAACTATATCGATGGCATCTCAGTGAAGTATCCTTTCTGGAATCGGACAAGAGGGGTAGATCATTTCCTAGTTGCTTGTTATGATTGGGTATGGTTTCTATATGTTCTCTTGCCTTCAGGGATTTTATAATTTTGAAATTTTACAATTGCATATATTCTCTTTTGGTAGTTTGAATCAGAAAAGAATCACCTTTTATATTAATTCATGATCTTAATTGTTTTGTTTGTCAAACATAATATTCTGGTATTTACGATTTTATTGGAAACGATTTGTTAGTAAAGGACATTTCTGCTGCTTAACAATTAGAAGGCTGATTGAAATGATACATAAACTCTCTCTCTTAGGGTAACACAGATTCTGTGTTATTATACATATAATGTTTGGTGGAGCACGTCCATCTGGACCAAGAACAAAGAAATTCTTAAAATATGTTAGTAGACTGAAGGTGAATGCTTTATTCTAATGATAATCTACGTCTTAGAATACCCCTCCATTGGAATACCTTGTGAAATTTCTGAACAATGATTTTGTAATTTTCTTTCCAAGGAATAAGTCTAGTCCTTTCCAGCTGCCTCTTTCAAAGTTCCTATTGACGTCACTTTATTTTCATCTGATATCTTTATACGGGCCTCACTCATTTCCTTTATCAACTCCAAAATTCGTATTTAGTATCGTCCTTCAGTTGCAATCCTAAAAGTATTAGTGAGTGAGAGCAAAGGCCATAGGCCTTTGTGTTCAAGCCAGGGCAATGCCCAGGCTTTATGCAGCAGCAACAGCAAGGCTTTATGCAGCAGCAGCATGAAGGCTTCATACAGCAGCAGTAAGGCTTTATACAGCAGCGGCAATGTGGCAAGTGTGGGTCCTTGGCCTTTGCATGAGGGTTTGTATGTATCAGATATTGATGTATGTATCAGACATAGGCATATCATAAATATGTCACACTGTTTATAGTGTGGTCAGTAAGTTAATGGATATTTATATATGTTATGTATCTCATGTATATAAATGTATGTGAGAAGAGAGTTGGTATCTCATAGTGAGTGCATCTGAATTTCAGAGTGCAGGACACTTTGGCCATCCCAAAATCCCTACAGCAGTGAGGAGAGTTTAGTGGCAGGGGTTAGGCTTGGGGGTTTCAGTTCAGAGGTGGTGTTGTTAAGAAAGATTTGAGTGTGAGGCAGCAGGGCACTACCTGCAGGCACATGCGGTAGCCTAAGCAGAGGGGGGGGCAGGTCCACTATGCCATGACTCCATTGACCTGGCAGTTGGCAACCTTGGCTCTTAGGCCACTTGGCTAATTGCCTTGAATGCAAGTGGAGGCTATCTGCAGGGCATACATCAGTGGTTTGTGGCTCGACTTGGCCATTTAAGCTTGGCCATGGGCTTAGCCTTGGGGTCAGGTTTGGCTACTGCAGTATGCAGTGTGATGAGGGGTCGGGCAAGGGCTGTAGAGATGTGTGAGTGTGGATTAGGTGTCAAGAGTCTATAGGCTTGTGTGAGTGTAATGTATGTGTCAGAGATTGGGGTGTTTTCATGTGTGTATCAGAGAATAGGTTAGTGGTGTTAGAGTCTATAGGCTTCCTTGAGTAAGTGATGTATCTGAAGATATTAATGTATTAGTTTGTATTAGTTGGTTTTAGAGTTACGTTTTAGAGTTTTGAGTGCATTATTAAGGTTTAGGATATCCTGGTATCTATGTCCAGATGGGGGTATATCAGAGGGTACAGTGAGAGTTTAGAGTTCAGTATCACTAGAGATAGAGTGTGAGTGTCTAATAGTATCAGGAAACCAAATCAAATATTCAGTTGGGATTAGTGAAAAGGGTTTCAAGTGTCAAGTGTATATGTATTAGAGTGTGTGTACAGATAAGGAATATGTGATTGTTAGTTAAGTATCATATAAGTCAAATGGACTATGGTAGGTATCCTAGGGCGTGTGTCTAAGTAAATTAGTGTGTTAGTTAGATGGAATATCAGTTAAGATATAGAGTATCTCAAGGTATTAGTTAGAGTCCATTTGGACCTAGCTTGTACTTGTGCTTGATACTACGGTGTTTCAGCTTGTTATCTAAGTGAATGGTTCTCCTCGAGCTTTCATGTTGTTCTTCATAATCTACACTTACATTGAAATACGTGAGGCACGTACATTACATGCTAACATTTGGCCTTATGGAAAACATGTTCATTTTGTAATAACTAGACTACTAGAGGGATAAGCATGAATTGCCCATCCTAGTTCCCACCATACATTTTCAGACTTTACTAATTTTGGGTTGATAAGTTGACATGTTGCTAGCCTATTATGATGTGGATGAAGATCCGTACAATTAATTTAGGGGTTAATTTCATTTCTTTGTACCACTGTGTTGGTTGTAGCAGAAAATAATATCTCCTACCTGCTGCTAACAGCAGCAGTGCTGCCACTGTAGCTGCTGTTATAAACAGCTCCCCCCCCCCCCTTCCTATCATTCATTCACTCCTCTCAAGTTTATCGTAGCAATCTTGAAAAAATGGCAGGAAAAATGGGAGGCCGACGCCATATCTGAAGCTTTACTGAAAGAGTGTAAGCAAACACAGGAAAAGGGCAAGAGCAAGTTATCAAAAGGAGATAAAGAAACTTGGTATGAACTTCTCCATCAGTTCTAATTACAGTAATAGGTTTATGTGATCTATCGTGATAGAATTAATTGTTACAAATCTAATTTCTGTCACTCCTATTTCTTTTTTTTTCAACAATGGGATCAAGGCCAAATAATAGTTAGAAAAGGTAAAATTTAAAAATATAGAACCTGGAATATATGGAACAACTGGTGATGCAATTAAGCATCCTTAGAAACATATGGATCTTGTATGAAACTAGAAAGAAGTACTTGGATTGAATTTTAATTATTAGTTCATTAGTTATCCTAAACCAAATATTTAATATCTCAGTATTCTACATTTTGATAGGATTTTAAGGAAGCACAGTTAAACACATTCAAACGTGTTATACATAACAAGGTCTACTAGTTTCAATGCAACTTTGGTGGACTATAAATACATTACAAAAATCACCTTCAATTGGAAGAACTTAGTTGCAATATTTTTAACCTGTTTGTTTCTTTAAGCTTTTCATCTTGGATTCTCAGATCATAATTTACAGAACTTAATGTGTGATTGATCTCTAGTTTTTGGACTTGTTCATTATATATCTCATGTATCTTGCTGAAGTGGAAATTAATCTTTCTGCAGCCGACGCTAGTATTTCGAAGCCTGGGCCTACTTCAAGTGATAGCTAGTTGAAGGAATATGAACTTGAAATAGATGTCAAGGAGGTGGATAGAAGGCTCATGGTAAAAAAAAGCTGAACATCAAAAAGATTTGCTGGCAGAAGAGATGCCTACTGTTGGCAAATTATGCTGCATATTCAAGAGATGGCAGAGAGAAGATCCATGGTCAGAATCTACTTAAGTAAATATTTCTAATAATTTGGTTAGCAAAAGAGAGATTTATTCCTATTTTTTGGGTACATTCTGTATTTGGATATTCAATGTAATGAAGATGTTGATATGTACTCTATTTTGATAAATGTAATAAAAATGGTGATATATAATGTTAAGTTTTTGAAATGTAATATATACTGTGCAGTATAGAGCATTATAAATATGCTAATTTGAATAGTATAAAGTGTTATAAATGTGCTGCATTGAGCCTATACATATTATCTATTCATGACGTTTTAAAATTGTTCTGAATTGTGCACTATATATTAACTATTCATAACGCTTTTATAGAAACTATTCATGACGGTTATTTTATGACGCTTTTAAAAAACATTTATAACACCCGTTTTCATAACGGTTGCTGTGAAAAAAAAGCATCATGGTTCGTCATTAATGACGCTTTTTAGCCGTCATTAAAAGGATTTTTGTTGTGGTGGTAAGACTACTCGTTCTGGGCCTGCTGATGAGGAGGTTTCATCCTCTGAGAATACTACAACTCAGGCTCAGTCAGACCCCTCACAGTTGTAGCTTACTGATCGCCCTCACGCAGCACGGCCTCCGCGTGCTGCTTACACTTCTACAGTACATGCAGCAGCGCCGATCCCTCCGAGGACCGCAACTCCACCTGTTGAAGCGGTTTCTCCAGCTGCTCCACCAGCACCAGTAGACAACGCTGACCTCATAAGCCTGCTACGAGGAGTACTTGAGGGCCAGAGATCTCAAGCAGAAGTGAATCACGAGCAGACCGCGATTATTAAGGAGGGCATAGAGAATGCCCACAATGTTGCCATGTCAGCGTTACAAACATCACAGACAGAGAAGAGGCCTGCCAAGGTGAGAAAAATGAAATTGATAATTTATGTTTCATTGGAGAAATATAGATGTTGATGTATCGGTCCTTTAATTCAGAAGAAAGTTGGGGACATCGAGAGTTTCAAGAACTTGAGTCCGCGGCCTTTCAAAGGGACTGAAGGTCTAACCTACGTGGACGAGTGGCTGGATGACATGGAGCGACTCCTCAGCATTGCTCGCATCCCACCTGGACTTATGGTAGAGGCTATGGCTCTACAGCTTCGAGATGTTGCTAGCATATGGTATCGGAGCGAGCCCAGATTTATGACTGGAGGAACATCCTGGTGTTTCTTCAAGAAGCAGTTCAAGAGGAAGTTCTTCCCAGAAGCTGCTTTACAAGCCATGGGAAGGTAATTCCATGACCTGACGCAAGGAGACCGTACTCTAGAGGAGTACGTATCTGAGTTCAATCGGCTTAGCAGGTTTGCACCCCGCCTGGTTGTAGACCCTGAGGAACGTGCTCAGAAGTTCCGACATGGATTGCTGGAGGAGATCCGCACTCATGTTGCTGCGAACGGAGCTAAGACGTTCGACAAGATGCTTAAGGTGGCCCAAGATGGGGAGGCCAGCTCAACCGGCCGTACCAAAAGAGAGCACCCTGGATCCAGCAGCCACCACCAGGGAAGTTCCAAGTGGCCCAACACCAGTAGCAAACCCTCTCAGCAGCACCACAGGGCACCCCAACATAATCAGCCGAAGACCGTCTCTTGCACCTACTGTAAGAGGCCCAGACACTCATCAGATATCTGATGAAGAGACTGGGCAATGCCTTGTTTGTGGGTCTGCTACCCACCAGATCAGAGACTGCTCCACAGCTTTCCACAGAGCTGGACCTGGATAGCAGAAAGGTTCACTTCCATCCCAGCAGCAGCGGTTCAACCAGCATAGGGCTGGCAAGCTTTTGCCTTGGCCGTTGAGGAGCCTGAGGTAGAACCAGAGCCAGAAGAAGAAGTCATTGCAGGTGCCATCTTATTACACTCACACCCGGCTTTATGTCTATTTGATTCTGGAGCATCGCACATCTTTATATCTTCAGATTTTGTCGCTGCTTATCATATAGACGTAGGGTGTAGTAAGATGATTTATAGAGTTAAGACTGGAGGGGGACCTATCCCTATCACAGAGACTTGTACCTGTCCTATCACCATTTCCGGTCATACCTTTCTAGCACCCTTACTTGTTATGCCTCTCCCTAACTACGATATAGTTTTGGGTATTGATTGGCTGAGCAAGCAACACGCCCTAATAGATTATCGTCGGGGCTGTGTTATCTTTAGTCCACCTGGAGGACCAGAGTTTGAGATAGCTCGAGCACCTGAGAGCATGGGATGCGTTTTCTACACTTCTATCACAGTAGATTCTGGACCACCTCATCCCTTGATAGCAGAATACTTGGACGTCTTCCCCGACAATCTTCCAGGTTTACCCCCGGATAGAGGTGTGGAGTTTACCATTGACCTAGTTCCCGACTCTTCCTCCATTTTTCGAGGATGCTACAGAGTCAACACTAAGGAGGCTAAGGAGATGAAGGACAAGATAGATGAGCTGAAGGCCCAAAGATTTATCAAAGATGGAGCTTCGTCCTGGGGATCACCAGTTTTGTTTGTGCCCAAGAAGGATGGATATATGCAGATGTGTATAGATTATCGGGCATTGAACAACATCACAATCAAGAACAAGTACCCTCTGCCCAGGATTGATGATTTTTTCGATCAGCTGAGCGGAGTGAAGGTTTTCTCGAAGATCAACCTCAGGTCAGGATATCACCAGGTCAAGGTTCGAGAGGCGGACATTCCGAAGACGGCATTTAATACCAAGTATGAACATTATGAATTCTTGGTCATGCCCTTCGGTCTTACTAATGTCCCAGCTGTGTTCATGAATCTCATGAACAAGGTCTTCCATTAGTACTTCGATTAGTTTGTTGTCGTCTTCATTGATGATATTCTGATCTACTCAAAGACCCAAGAAGAGCATGAGAAGCATCTACGGATTGTCTTGGAGACTCTGAGGAAGGAGAAGGTATATGGTAAGCTTTCCAAGTGTGAAATTTTCTTAGATAAAGTAGATTTTCTTGCACATGTTATCACAGGAGAAGGGGTATCTATGGACCCCAAGAAGATAGCAGCCGTGGAATCTTAGACAGCCTCCAGCTCAGTTGCAGAGATCAGAAGCTTTTTGGGTCTAGCTGGATACTACCGAAAGTTTGTGAAGGACTTCGCGAGGATTGCGGAGCCTATGAAGAAGCTGACCCGGAAGAATGAAGAGTTTATTTGGACTGAAGAGTGCCAGGCGTCATTCGAGGAGCTAAAGAGAAGGCTGACAACAGCACCCATCTTGACGCTACCATCTGGATCAGGCAGATTTTTCATCTACAGTGATGCCTCGGGTAAAGGATTGGGATGTGTACTACAACAGCATGGTAAAGTAATTGCCTATACTTTCCGGCAATTACGGAATCATGAGAAGAACTACCCGACGCATGACTTGGAGCTGGCAGCAGTCATCTTCGCCTTGAAATTGTGAAAGCATTATCTCTATGGCGAGAATGTGGACATATACACAGACCATAAGAGTCTCAAATATGTTTTCACTCAGAAGGAGCTCAACATGCGCTAGAGGCGATGGCTGGAGCTGATGAAAGATTACGATATCAACCTGCAGTACCACCCGGGTTAGGCTAATGTGGTCGCTGATGCACTTAGCAGGTACCCGATGGCTATGTTCTTGACAAAGAACCGTCATTTGCTGGAAGACATGGAGAAGCTAGGTTTGGAGATCGTACTACCAAAGGAAATCATGCTGAAGCTTGGGAAAGAAGCAGTTGTACCAGGCGTGGACTCGCCTATGATGCAGCATCAAGTGCAGTCCAGTCTGATCAGCAGAGTCAAGGAGACGCAATTCCAAGATGAGATACTATGCAAGTTAAGAGATCGAGTGCTAGCTGGAACACTCGAAGGATTTTCCATAGCTGGAGATTGAGCATTGAGGCACGGCACGAGACTTTGCATACCTACTGGCGAACTAAGGAATGAGTTGATGAAGGAGGCGCACCAGTCGCAGCATTCTATACATCCAGGAGCTAACAAGATGTACAAGGATATGAGGACCCATGTATGGTGGCTTGTAATGAAGCGAGATGTGGCAGAGTTCGTCTCTAGATGTTTAATCTGCCAGCAGGTGAAGGCAGACCGCCAGAGACCAGCAGGTTTGTTGTAACCTCTTCCCATTCCGGAGTGAAAATGGGAACATATTACTATAGATTTTGTGACAGGATTACCCAGATCCCAAAGAGGAAAGGATGCTATATGGGTGATAGTCGACAGACTAACCAAGTCTGTCCATTTCATTCCTTTTAAGGTTGGTTTATCCACGGAAAGGTTAGCAGCTCTTTATATGTGGACATTTACAAGTTGCATGGAGTCCCAGTCAGCATCGTATCCGACAGGGATACCCGGTTTACCTCGCATTACTGGAAGAGCTTGTAGGAGAGCTTGGGCATGCAGCTGAAGTTTAGTACGGTATACCACCCTCAAACAGACGGCCAGTCAGAGCGAACCATTCAGACGCTGGAGGACATGTTGAGATCATGCGTCCTGCAGTTCGATAGATCTTGGGAAGATCACCTACACCTGATAGAATTCTCCTACAACAACAGCTACCAGGCCAGCATTCTGATGACACCTTTTGAGGCTTTATATGGTCAACGTTGCCGCACTCCATTAGCATGGGACGATGTTGGAGATCGAGTCTTGTTGCGACCAGAGATGGTTACGGATGCAGCCGAGAAGATGAAGATGATTAGAGAGACACTAAGGATTGCACAGGACCGTTAGAAATATTGGGCGGATAGCCGGCATCGAACCTTGGAATTTGAGGCCGGAGATCAGGTATTTGTCAAAATATCACCTACCAGGGGCACAATCAGATTCGGCCAAGCTGGGAAGCTGAGTCCTCGCTACATCGGTCCATTTGAGGATTTGAGCAGGATCGGAGAGGTAGCATACAAGGTGGATCTACCTTCCAGTCTCGAAGGTGTGCACAACGACTTCCACGTAACACAAGCCATGTAGTTGATCATTCAGAATTGGAGATTGGACCTAGACTTACTGTACAAGAGCAACCAGTGGAGATCATCGACCGCATGGAGAATAGATTGCTGCATGCAGTGATCCCTCTAGTGAAGATAGCTTGGCGTCACCACTCTCCAAGCGAGGCTACCTGGGAGCGAGAGGACGAGATGAAGGAGAAGTATCCTCATCTTTTCTATGTATGTTCTATCCCCTCTCTTTCATTATTTGTTGAAATTTTGAGGACAAAATTTTCTAAGGAGGGAAGGTTGTGAAGCCCATGCTTATTTTTATTTTATTTTATTTTATTTTTTATTTTATTTATTAATTATCTTGTTAAGCCTTAAACCCAAGCCCTCAATTATTGTAGCCCAACCCGATAACTTAAACCCAATGGTTTTATACCCGACCCAAACCCATCTACCTCCCTACCCGTTCAAACCATGACCCCCACTCCCCTGGTCCCGCGTGTAACCCCCTCCTCTTCCGGATCCAGAGAACTCACGAGAGATTAAACTCTCAGAATTCTCCTTATTCTCCAGAAGCTTTTTCCTCACCACCTTCTTCAAATCTCCATAACTTCCATTCTCCTCCATCATTTTCCAAATCACAACCACCACCGAACTCCCCTCGCCGTTCTCTCCGTTTCTAGACCGCTCTTGCCCCATTACCGTCGCGTCCCGTCGGACCCCGCCGACCAACCGTCGCCGGCGACCCTCGCCCAGTGACCCTCGCCCGGCGACCCTCGCCCGGCGACCCCACCGATCCGCGCGCCCCCGTCCAGCGTTTCCCCGCCCGCTCGAACCGACCAGCGCGCACCTTCCCGGCCGTCGCGCCAGGCCAACCCCCGACAGTGCCTCCCCGAGGCCGACCCAGCGCAGCCCGCCGGTCGTCGACCCTGACGCAGCCCCGTCGCCTCCCGCGCGCCCTCCGCCCGGCGTACGCCGTCTCCCGTGCGCGTGTCCTGTCGCCGCGTATTCGTCGTGTGCGTGCACGTACCCGTGCTTGTCGTTCGCAGTATTGTTCTGAGTCCGAGGCCTCCCCTCGGTACTCCTTCATGCATGCCTTGGGTAAACCTTTTCGCTTTCCTTCTGTCATTCTTCACAGAACCCATATTTCACTTTCTGGCATTAGAGACTGTTATGTAGATTAATATTAGTTTCTGTAGATTGTTATTTAGTTTCTGTGTGTTAATAATAGCAATGTCGGTAATAAATTCCTTTTAAAAAACTTTGTTTAGGTTGCTGGTTGCATAAACTTTAATTAATTTAAAATGTGGATTTATGAATTAGATTATTTATTTTGTGGTTATAAACTTGGTTGTATGTATATCTAAAAACCTAGAAATCATTTAGTAAATTATTTACAAAAGTTTTTATTTTATTTAGGCATTAGTTAATAAATAGTGGATTAGAATTATTATTCTTTAAGTAAAAGTTTTGTTAGAAAATATATAATAAAATTAATTTCAAATAGATAATGATATATATATATATATATATATATATATATATATATATATATATATATATATATATATATATTATAAATTCTCTTTTAAATGTTTTTAAATCAAAAAGGTTTTCAGTAAATAGATTAATAAAGAAGGCTAATTAATTTCTATAAAACGAAGTATGTGTTAAAATGATTATTTTGGTAAATGGTATTTAGTAATAAAATTCGAAATCTTTTATAGTAACTTAAAACCATTATTTTTGTAAGAAAATGTATTTTATGCATTAATTTCTATTTTTAAAGGTGATTTTCTATGTTATTTACGGAAATGATTAAAAGATATAATTTTAAGGAAAACTATTTTTGTTGAATAATTAATCTCGATAAATAAATTTTACTTTCAAATATTTTTAGATAAATCTATTTTCCTACAAAATTACTAATTTCAAAGAAATACATTTTTAAGTAATTTTCCTTAATAAATATTTATTTACGACAAAACCTATATTTACTTAAACGGTTATATATTAATTTTAGTTTAGTAACAAAACCTACTTTATGTACAAATGGTTTCCAATTAGGATCACCAACCTGTAGACTTGGCCTAGTTTTGTACCTTAGATTTAGGGCGTAATTCTGGTTACTAAAACTGACGTTACGATCTTGTAGGTTCGGATCTGTAAACCCTAGCAGTCACTTTCTGGTTGCTGCCAAGTCAAGGAATACTCTGAGGCAAGTTTCATATCTTTTCCATGTCTGCATTTTATTTTGATAATTAAATGTATGCATCAGTTAGTTACATGTAGTATAGTTACACTGATTCACTGTGGATCCCTCTCGGACTCCACATAGGTTGATGGATTGCTGGATGACTATCTTGACATGTTAGTTATTGATTATTGACTCATTGACTTGGGGATTGCTTGGGGGAGTAGTATAACGTCTGTGACCAAAGCCAAATCTCGCTCGTTTTTCGTCTCGCGCTAACCCCTACCACACAGGGGGTTGAGCCGTACCGTATATTATTCGTTTTGGCCAAAACGTTAGTATACATATTGCCTCTATCCCAGCCGGTCACAAGCCTTGTTATATACTCAAACACTAGCTTAGCATTGCATCATTCTGGACATTGACATCATCTTTCTTGTTGGTCTTTTTACTATTAAATACAGAAGAAAAAATATTGTTTCTTTAATTGTCTCGCACTTTACATTTATTATTAATTTAGAATTGCTAGATGTGGATGAAATATGTTCTTGCTCCCTCCTGACTGGAGACCCAACATTTTTAGGTGATTATGACGAAGAGGAGCTGCCTTACTGCACTTTCTATGGAACAGACTTGGGTCCCGCAGAGGCTGAACCAGGAACCCATGAACCCTAGAATGTTGGCTTAGCATATTCCTTTACTTTCTTTTTCAGAATCTATTGTGATAAAATGAATATTGTTGTTGTTTGTTTTATTTCCAAACTTTTTCCAATCGAATAAAATATTTTATTTCCGTTAGATGTTTCTGCATGTTGTGTTTCACTGCTTGATACAGTTTACTACCGCCGTCTCACAACGGTGCAGGCTGGGCATGATCCGACTAGATCCACTACATTGGGATCGGGTCGTGGCACATGCCGTCATCCGCCAGCTTCTGACATAACTTGAGGAATTCCTTGACTTAAGGCAACACGGTTTCGTTGTCGTCAAACCGCATCCTCCAGACCTTTTCGGTCACATGAATCTTGTTCCTATTCTCATTTACTTTTTAGAGATTCTCTATAGACTTCCAGACGTCCTTTGCATTGACCGTCTTGTTGTATGACTCCGCCAGAGAGTCCTCCATGGAGTTCTGGATCAACAACTTGTAGAGGTTGTTATCTCGCCTCCACTTCGACTGCAAAGTCATCGTTTCAGCAACCCTTCGAGCATTTTCACCCTCATGAATCAAAGGCTCAGGATCTGTCAACACATAGTCGACGCTCATGAGTTGAAGATTAAGGTTGACATTTCTCTTCCAGACGTTGAAATGCTCCCCGTCAAACTTCTCAAGTTTAAAACTTGTATCGAGAAGTTGTGCACGGTTGTTTTCCATCAGATCTGAATCTTGCTTTGAGATTGTTGTTCCCGAAACAAATCTTTTGATGGAAAATGGAAATCTCGAACTCTTATTTCTAGAGAGACGAAAAATTCGTTCTCCTAAGATAGAGATGAATACTCGTTCTCAACCGAAGTTGATGCAACGAAATAATTGATCGCTCTCAACCGGAGTTGATGCAACGACTTTGCTGGGGTGATGAAGATCACTGTTGCTCAAAGCAAGATTCGCCCGATTGCGATCTGCTCCCAGGAACCAGCAAGTTCGAAAGAACTTCTGGAACGCTCACTGTCCCCTCCTTTACGAACTCGAAGAACTCCTTGGACTTCAATGTCGGCGGCAGCACTTCTGATCTCTTCGTCTCTTTATTTTGGCGTTTGTCCTTAATGAAGGCACGAAGAGAGTATTTATAGAGAATGGTCGAAACCCTAATCGTATTCATGGTCGTAACTGATTGCGAAAAGATAGGAGCGAATAATAAATTTTTTTGAATGAATTAAATTCAAATGGGCACTGAGCGTGCAGGTGTTGCGCGCTCAGTGCCCAGCACCCTGCGCGCCTAGCGCCACGACACCTGCGGGCCATAGCCCCGTAGCATCTGCGCCCCGCAGCCCCGCAGCACCTGAACCTGCGCGCCCAGCGCCTCGGCACCTGCGCGCCGTAGCCCCGCAGCATCTGTGTCCCGCAACACCTGAGCTGTGACTCGTGCACGAGTGCATCAACTGCGCACAATGCGCCGATGCTGACGTGCTAAGTACAAAGTTCGCCAACAAAACGCCACTTTACGCCCTTGAGCCCGAGTCGCTAAGGGGCTTAGCTCCACAAGGGAATTATTCCATGAGCATGACAAAAAGCATTAATGCTTCTTTGTTGGTTTAGCCTTCTTTCCACTAGAAAAATGCCCCCACATGGCACCCATGTGATTCTCCACACTTCATGTGATCTCTCAACACAAGCAAAGATTTATATAGAGATACCATCCATTTGGTTTTTCCAATGTGGGGACTATCTTTCTAGTTTCTAAAGCAAAACACCAACAAGCAAAAACACCAACAATAATATAACCATCATAAATTTCTTGTAAATTAGACATGAAAAGAACTTCCTTATCCACCAGCCAACAAACCTAAATCAGTTAAACATGAATAACTAAACCACCATGGATGATAACAAATAAGAAGGCTAGTCACTAATCAACAACTACAAGAAGTAGTTTAAACTTTAAACAACTACACGCACGCCCACATAAATTGCGATCTGGAAGAATGAACCTGAGCAAGACGACTGATTGTAGCATAACCAGACTTAGAACTTACAAAAGACAACAGCAGATACATAATAAAATAATTGTGTTAATATTCTAAACCTTCTCCAGAATTGCTGTCTCTTCAACACACATAAATTACGTGATAATACTAGTTACTGTGAAGAAGACATATGCAATAAGTAAGATGGCGAGTCGGACAACGGCAACTTTTCATCATGGAAGGTTACAAAATTTCTACATGCCACTTTCAACTAAATCCAACAACAGTAAGACTACAAAATGAATTATTGAACATCATCATAAATATGACCAGATCTAAACATCAAGAGAACAAAGAAATTACCAAATTCTAAACGCTAACCAACCAAGTTCTCACCTGATGCACAGCCATTGAGATTGGAAACCCTAACCTTGTTATCGAGATCCCTCATCCTCCTCCTCCTCCAAAAGCCTTGACACCGGCAATTCTGGAAATTAAACAATAAAAACAACGGAAGTTTTCTATGCAAAAAAAAAAATATTTATCGGGTTTTCCTCCAGAGAAAGATCAGAGAGCAGAAATTTGATCAAAAAATGATCTTGCTTCGATTTCGGAATTGAAAATTTTCCATCTAGAAAAAGAAAGAAAACCTAGAAAAATAAGAGAGGGATTGAAGGAAGAGAGGGTAACCAAGTTTTTTTTTTTTTTTTTTTTAAATTGCAATCAACAAAGTTAAGACAGATAAATCTCCAATAAATTTAAAACAATCTAATTCAAAATCAAATCCTGGTCCAACTTACATTGTGGTCTACAATCTATACCTAATGAAATTTAACTGATCACAAATCTAATCTGATTTTATTTAATTAATTTGTAATCATAATTTGAATCAAACTAGCGACCATCAGTTAATTTTATTTGCTTTCGTAAGCAAACTGCATAAATGGAAAAAACAAAATCCTTGATTGAGAAATATGTATATGTATGTTTCCTATAATAGGATAGGGAAATCATACCATACACGGATCCAACTAAATCCTGGTCCAATTCATATACGGATCCAACTAGAACCAGAAGAGCCTAGGGAAAAAAAACCATATATAGCAACCCCTACCCCTTATAAATATATCCCCCTTCGCCTCTTTTATTTTCCATCTTTTTCCTCCAAACCAAACCAAAATCTCTCTTTAAGTTTCCAATCCTTCCTTCTTCTTTTTTCCTCCTAATTACTAATTACAATGGCTTCTTCTTCTGAAGAATTAGCGAAGAAGAAGATGATTACCTTGAGGAGTTTCGACTTACAGGAGTTCAAGGTGGAGGAGGTCGTGGCAATGGAGTCCGAAACAATCCGTCGTATAATCGAGGACGGATGTACTGAAAACGGGATCCCCGTCCCCAACGTCGACGGCAAGATACTCTCTAAGGTCATCGAGTACTGCAAGAAGCATGTCACATCTTCTTCTTCTTCTTCTTCTTCTTCTTCTTCTTCTTCTGAGGACCTTAGGACTTGGGATACCAGGTTCATCGAAGTCGACCAGGCCACCCTCTTCGATCTCCTCATGGTGAGGGTCATCTCTTCTTATTTAATAAGGTCTATTTTCTTTTAAATCTTTCCACTGCATATTTATTCTTTAGGTCCAACTAAAAAGATTGTTGCTTTCACTTTCAGGCCGCAAATTATCTCGACGTCAAAGGACTCTTGGATATAACATGCCAAAAAGTTGCTGACATGATCAAGGGAAAAACTCCAGAGAAGATTCGCGAGATGTTCAATATTAAGAATGATTTCACTCCCGAAGAAGAGGAAGAGATCCGAAGGGAGAACCAATGGGCCTTCGAGTGAACATTAGTTGTTGCTAGTAGTTAGTTTTCGTCTTTTAGGAAAAAGTAGGCAAATTAAGGCATCCTATATTTATATATATTCTAGCATTAGATTTTCTAACCTGTGCATGTAGCTTGATTAAGTACTGCAGTCTTTTTTTTTATTACAAGAAACCTTTGGTTGATTTATATGGGAATGCAAAGTTTTTATATGTCTAAGGATTGAAACTTTGGATCCTTTAGTTGATCATTCTTTTCCTTAAGACTCTTTATTTCATTGGGACTTTGATGATCGATTGGTTGTGGTCAACAATTTTCTGCAGTATATATATATATATATATATATATATATATATATATATATATATATATATATATATATATATATATGCGAGCCTTCTAAATATATATATATATATATATATATATATATGCGAGCCTTCTCTTGTTTATTCAGGACAGCGTACTAAATAGTTATCATGTCATTTTTGTTTGAATCTACCAATATTACTCTATGATTCTGCTCAAAATGGTTTTCCTGGGGTCAAAGAGTTGCATTATTCTTTATGATTCTCTTCATAATTTTTTCTTATTAAATTCTTATTGGAACTATTGTTGTGAATTTGAATTTCCCAAAATGAAAGAAGCAATGGAACTCAATTTTGTATCTGAGCTGCTGCATGTGCCTTGTTATATATGAAACAATGGATTTCAAATCATCAACAAATAAAAGAAAAGATAGGAATAAGTGATGTCAAATCCCATATCTATTTTTAGAGAGATGTAAAAGTTTTACAGTAAAATATAGAATATAAAAGCATGACAAAATATTTTTGGAACATGAAAGTTTCGGTAAAATATTGTTAAACCCTGAGCGTGAATATCAGAAGAAAACTCTTGTGATTAGATTGCAGCACTTCAACAGAAGGTGCAAAACAGAAATCCTTGGAGGATTCTGAAAACAAAAATTTTAAGAAGATTTTCGTAAAGGTGACAAACGAGAAATCTAAAAAGATTTTCGTAATCGGAGAAAGCATGCTGGGGTGTTTAGAACACCGGCGCTCAAAGCTAGATCCGCCCACACGGTCAGCTTCCAGGAACCAGCAAGTTCAAAAGAACTCTGGAACGCTCTGCCAATCTGCTCACGGACGGACTCCTCGAAAAACTGAGAACTCACAAGTTGCGCCTACGCAGAAGCTCTCTCTTCTCTCTCTGTGGAAACTTTCGTCAAAACGTACTTCTGTTGAAAGAGAAGAGAGACTCTATATATAAGCTCTCTCTGTAACTGCCCAGATCCGGAATGTGCACGACGTTTGAATGTCAGATCCAAAATTATCGGATCTGTTATCGCACGTTACGAAACGGTTCAGTTACAACCTGCGCGCCACTGAGTGCCAACATGCACGAGCACCATGTTGCGCCACTGCGCATATGGTTGCGCGTGCCTAGCGTTCAGCGCTCAAGTGCGCAAGAGCGCGTGCGCACAGTGCGCACCTGCGCCAGTCGTGCCCGCGCGCACGTGCGCAACCTGTGCCACACGCGCCACACGCGCCCGCGCGCACTTGCGCAACTTGCACCACCTGCGCCCGCGCGCACTTGCGCAACATGTGCCACCTGCGCCTACGCGCAACACTCGCACCGCTCGCCACCGTGCGCCACCTGGCCACGCCAACTGGTCGCGCAACCTGGCACACAATCCGCAGTACAAGAGGCTCGTGCAACGAGCGCAACTTAAGCGTACTATGCGCCTAACGACGATGCTGACGTGCTAAGTGCAAAGTGCACCAACAAAACGCCACATTACACCTCATGAGCCCGAGCCCGAATCCGAGTCCGAGTCGCTAGCCCATATGTAATTAAATTGAGCTTGGCCAAAAAGCATGAATGCTTTAATAGGTGTCTTATCCTTACCTCCATGTAAAATCACCCGCATGGTCCCCTCCTTAGGGTCACCATCCCATGTGCATCTCTCCATTCCTTAAGAGGAGTTATATTGAGATACACATGAGTTTTCCTAGCCAATGTGGGACTAAACTTACATGCATGGTTAGTTTGAGGGCAAGCTCTCTGCAACTCAAAGAAAGGAAAAAACTCCAATAATCCTCCACATATCTCAATTTATGTATAGGGTTGAGCGTTCCCCACAGTTACTGTACATTCTGCATTAGGATAGATGTCGCTGACGACTTGAATCTTCCCGCATGGGTTGAACAATAGTATAATACAAGAATGGACTAAGCCTTGAATTCTGCACCACAGCTGCTATTCTTCCCACTCACAAAAATGTAGTTACTTGTGCTTCTGGCTGCACATTAAAGGCCCTGTGCCAGCCTGGTTTCAGTGTATAATTTTGGACGTCTACAAGTTTACCCTCAAGAGACGACCTGATATCTCTATCTATACACTATAGGTGAGTTCTTTATTAAAGAGACATGGCATGAAGCCTTGCGCTTCCCTTGCGGTCCTACGCCGCTATGACATGGCCTAAAGCCGAGGCATTACCCCTACCGGGAACCTCATCGTAGTGTCATACTACTGTAGCATGAGGTCACAGTCTCTTTGTAGTGCCATACTACCCAGTATGAAGCCTTAGGCTTCCTTGCGGTGTTACGCCGTAACGACATGGCTTGCAAGGCCGAGGCTTTATCCCTATCCGGGTACCTCATCGTGGTGTCGTGTCACCGTAACATGAGGAACACCTCCCCTTTGTAGTGCTGACTACCCCTCTTTAATTTCATCATACAGCATTAGGCTACCTGCCTATTTGCGGTACTGCGCCGCTGTGACTTGGCTCGCAAAGCCGAGGCACTACCCCTAACCGGAAACCTCATGGTGGAGTCACCCCACTGTAGCATGGAGTTACACTCCTTGTAGTACTGCACTACCGTGCTTCCTGTAAAGCACACCATGCATTTACTCTGCCTGAGAACTCATTAAGGCGTTTAAGCCATCCTCATCACAGGATCCGTTTTTCGCAGAAAACACATAGAAGACAACAGTGGTTATGGGTTCGTAACCCTTCCATGTTCTCAAGAACAAGTACCCACTGTTACCTGATAGTTTTTCAGTCAGTGGTCCTCCCTTGAACGGAAAGTTAGATGTCTAGTAGATTTCTCTTTGAACTAATAACATAAAACTTTATGGTAGGATTATAAAGACATACTATCAGAATGCCTTCAAGCCCATCTTTCCTGCTGTATCTTCGACCAGCTGGCGCTTGAGGCCCTTTGTGAACGGATCCGCCAGGTCTCCTGACTTCGAGCATCGATTACTGCATTGACACCCCTCTTGATGAGATCGTTCACCGCCCTGTGCTTTAACCGTACAGTTCGTTTCTTCCCGTTGAAGAGATCATTTGATGCCACCGCCGCAGTCGCCTGGTTGTCGCAGTATATCAGAATTGTTGGTATCTGTACCCCAACTACTGGAAGATCATACATGAGCTTTCGAAACCACTCTGCTTCATCCACTGCGGTATCAAGTACAAAGAACTCAGATTCCATAGATGACCGCGAGAACATAGTCTGCTTCTTCGACTTCCATGATATAGCAGCTCCACCCATTGTAAAAATAAATCTACCTATGGACCTCTCGCTCTCCAACTCTAAGCACTAGCTGGTATCACTGAAGCCTTCTACTACCGACGGCTCTCCGCTGAAGTGCAGTGCATATGTCCGAGTCTTCTTGAGATATCTCATAACCTGCTTCACAGCTTTCCAGTGCTTAACGCCTGGATTGCTAGTGAATCGACTCAGCATTCCCACGGTGAAAGCTATGTCAGGCCTAGTGGTATTAGTAGCGTACATCAAACTTTCGATGATGCTAGCATACTCTAATTGCCTGACGCTTTCCTTCGAGTTTGGCTCCAGCTTTTGGTTACTTCAGTACGGTGTATCAATTATAGGAAGATCATGATACCCGTATCGAGTGAGCATCTTCTCAATATAATGAGACGGAGACAGTGCCAATCCAGTGTCTGTCCGGATGATCTTGAGTCCCAAGATAACATCAGCATCCCCCAAGTCCTTTATACTGAACTTTGTCGAGAGAAACTTCTTTGTCTCCGTGACACAGCTTATATCCGTACCTAGGATTAGCATGTCGTCCACGTATAGACAAATGATGACTCCTCTTCCATCAGCAAATTTTGTTTAGACACATTTATCTGTTTCGCTGACCCTGTAGCCATTTGACCTTATGACTTTGTCAAACTTCTCATGCCACATTTTGGAAGCTTACTTTAAACCGTAAAGAGATTTTACCAACTTGTAGACTTTGTTTTCAAGACCTCTGACGAAAAATCCTTCTGGTTGTTGCATATAAATCTCTTCGGTTAACTCGTCATTCAGGAATGCCGTTTTCACATCCATCTGATGTATCACCAGCTTGTGTATTACTGCAAGAGCAATTAACAATCTGATGGTTGTCATTCGGGCTACTGGAGCATACGTGTCAAAGTAGTCAATCCCCTGCTTCTAAGAAAACCCCTTGGCCATTAGCCTGGCCTTGAACTTGTCAATGGTTCCCTCAGCTTTCATCTTCTTCTTGAAGATCCACTTGCATCCGATGGGTTTTTCTTCTTCGGGAAAATCAACCAACACCCAAGTGTTATTGGAGGTGATTGAGTCAATTTTATTGTCTATCGCCTCCTTCTAGAAGACATCATCTCTGGTCTTCATCGCCTCATCATATGTAAGCGGATCTGTTTCCACATAATAGGTGACGAAGTCATCTCCGAAGTTCTTCAGCCTCCTTGCTCGCTTTGTTGACGGCTTAGCGAGTTCTGGTTCAATTGTTGTCTCCTTACTAACAACTTCATCTTGGACTACTGGCTCATTCTTTTCATTCTCATTTTCACCTTCATTATTCTCCGAAATGTCTGTAAGAAAATATTTTTGTGCCTTGCAAACTTGTCTTCAAAGTATTTAGCATTGCGAGATTCGATGATTTGATTTGACTCAATATCAAGAAATCTCCGAGCATCACTCTTCTCGGCATACCCCAAGAAGATCATCTTCGTAGTCCTTGTCCCCAGCTTCTGACTCGAATGACATTCAAGTTAGGTCTGACTTTGAACCAGAGTTCATGAGAAGTTATATCCGAAGTTTCATATGGCACTCTATTCAGAATGAAAGTGGCTGTCAATGCAGCTTCTCCCCAGTAGAATTTTGGAAGACCCGCAGTTAGCAGCATTGAGTTCATAATTTCTGTCAACGTTCAGCTCTTCTACTCTGCTACTCCGTTAGATTGAGGAAAATACGGAGCAGTAGTCTCGTTGATGATTCCATGTTCTTTGCAGAACGATGCGAATTCATGAGACCGATATTTTTTGCCTCGATCACTTCTTAGCCTCTTGACTTGTTGTCCAGTTTGCCGTTCAGCCTCGGCCCTGAACTCCTTGAACTTCTCGAACGCTTCGTCTTTAAATTTGAGCAAGTAGACGAACGCGTACTTAGAGAAGTCATTGATGAAGGTTATAAATACTTTATCCCAACCTTTGTATAAAATTGCTTGAAGTCACAGATATCGGAGTGCACCAACTCCAGAAGATCTGTGCTTCAATTGACCCGATAAAAGGGTTTTCTAGTGATCTTTGTCTGAGCACATACTTCACACTTCTCTACCTTGTCCCCACATTTGAAGACAAGTCCTAGACTAGACATTTTATGTATTCTTTTACAATGAACATGTCCTAGCCTATTATGCCACAACTCAAGAGAATAATCAGAAAGAGCGACTGCATTTATTTCATTTGACTGGTTTACAAGCTGAATTCATACATCCCTTTGGTTTGAAAAGCCTTTTCGAAGTATGTTCTCTTTTTGGACATCACCATCTGACCAGCATCGATGTCCATCCTCAAGCCTGCATTGCTAAGCAGGCTCCCAGAGATTAGGTTCTTGGTAATCACCGGAACATGCTTCACACCATGAAGCGTTAGAGTGTTACCAGAAGTGTGTTTCAGCTCCACAGTCCCGATCCCCAGAACTTCAGCATGGGCCTGATTCGCCATGACAACTTTCTCAGAAGTTGGATGGTACGTGACAAACCATTCCTTGCCAGAACAGACATAGCATGTCGCACAAGTGTCTATCCACCAGTCAGAGCCAACTCCCACAGCTGTAACCTGAGCGATCATAGCAACAATGTTAGAAACTAATGAAATCTTACTAAGCTTACCTTGCTCTGATTGTTTGGGCTTGGATTTGTATTCACTCTTGTAGTGGCCCTTATTGCCACAGTTGAAGCAAGTCACGTGGGACTTGGACTTCTGCTGCTTGAACAAAGGACCTTTCACTTTCAGATTAGTGGAGTCCTTCTTTTTGTGATGAGAAGCTGCCTGCTTCTCCTTAAACTCTCTTGTCTGTACCAAGTTGGCCATAGCCAGTTATTTAGACAGAGAGCCCATCTTCTGTTGAGATCGCTTCTCGTCCTCAACGTGGATCTCTTGCAGGAGATCTTCTAAGCTAATGTCCAGCTTCTTCCGATTCAAGCGTAGAAATTGCTCCATCCAGCAGGAAGTTTCGAGACGATCCCTCCAACGACAAACTTGTCGACGAGGGGCATTTTTTTGTCATCCAGCTTCTGGTGCAACTTCAAGAATTCCTTCACCTGAGGCAGCATCGCCTTCTCGTCTTCGAAGAGCCACTTATGGTACTTCTCGACGATGAAGATTTTGGACCTGTTCTCGTCGTCTTCATAGAGATTTCCCAAAGACTCCCAGATTTCTTTGGCCTTCACCTTCTTAGAATAGGACTCTGCCAAAGAATCTTCTATGGAATTGAGAATCAGCAGTTTGCAGATGCTATTTTCTCTCTTCCATTTATTCTACTTGACATGTGCAACAGCAACAGCGTCAGCAGTACCGCCTTCTGGAATCGTCAGTTCATCCTCAATCAACACATGGTCGACATCCATAAGTTGAAGATTAAGGGTAATCTTCCTCTTCCAGATCTGAAAGTGTTCTCCGTCGAATTTCTCCAACTTATTAAAGCTGGTATCGATGAGAGAGGCACGAGAGTTTTCCATCTTCTGATCTAGCTTTAAGATTGTTAATCCCTGGGCGTGAATATCAGAAGAAAACTCTTGTGATTAGATTGCAGCACTTCAACAGAAGGTGCAAAACAGAAATCCTTGGAGGATTCTGAAAACAAAAAATCTAAGAAGATTTTCGTAAAGGTGACAAACGAGAAATCTAAAAAGATTTTCGTAATCGGAGAAAGCCTGCTGGGGTGTTTGGAATACCGGTACTCAAAGCTAGATCCGTCCATACGGTCAGATTCCAGGAACCAGCAAGTTCAGAAGAACTCTGGAACGCTCTGCCAATCTGCTCACGGACGGACTCCTCGAAAAACTGAGAACTCACAAGTTGCACCTACGCAGAAGCTCTCTCTTCTCTCTCTGTGGAAAATTTTGTCAAAACGTACTTCTGTTGAAAGAGAAGAGAGACTCTATATATAAGCTCTCTCTATAACTACCCAGATCCAGAATATGTGCGACGTTTGAATTTAAGATCCAAAATTATCGGATCTGTTATTGTACGTTACGAAACGGTTCGGTTACAACCTGCGCACCACTGAGCGCCAACGAGCGCGAGCACCATGTTGCGCCACTGCGCATATGGTTGCGAGCGCCTAGCGTTCAGCATTCAAGTGAGCAAGAGCGCGTACGCACAGTGCGCAAGAGCGCATGCGTACAGTGCGCAACTAGGCCAGTCGTGCCCGCGCGCACGTGCGCAACCTGCACCACCTACACCACATGCGTACTTGCGTAACTTGCGCCCGTGCGCACTTGCGCAACATGCACCACCTGCGCCTGTGTGCAATGCTCGTACCGCTCGCCACCGCGCGCCATCTGGCCACGCCAACTGGCGTGCCATCTGGTCGCGTAACCTGGCGCGCAACCGGCAGCGCAAGAGGCTTGTAAATTAATTGCACTATACGCCTAGCTAGCGACAATGCTGACGTGCAAAGTGCAAAGTACGCCAACAAAACACCACATTACGCCTCATGAGCCCGAGTTTGGTCGCGCAACCAGCAGCGCAAGAGGCTCGCACAACGAGCACAACTTAAGCGCACTAGGCGACAATGCTGACGTACAAAGTGCAAAGTGCGCCTACAAAACACCACATGAGCCCGAGTCTGAGTCGCTAAGCCTTGGCCTAAAAGCATGAATGCTTTAATAGGTGTCTTATCCTTACCTCCATGTAAAATCCCCCACATGGTCCCCTCCTTAGGGTCACCACCCCATGTGCATCTCTCCATTCCTCAAGAGGAGTTATATTGAGATACCCATGAGTTTTTCTAGCCAATGTTGGACTAAACTTACATGGTTTGTTTGAAAGCAAGCTCTCTACAACTCAAAGAAAGGAAAAAAAACTCCAACAAATATAAAATAAAATGTAAAAGTTTTCTTATTATAAAGCCATATTACTTTCTTCTAGTGGGAATGCATGCTTCGTTTCCGATTTTACGTGAGATGTTTAAAGTTTACTTCAAAATATTTCTTTAGATAATTTTCTGGAGCTAACACTTGTGTTATGATTCCTAATTGAAGACCAGCAATTTTCAGCATACTCTTCGGGTAACAGCATCAATTACAATCAACACAGGCTCGTCCTTCCCGATCTCATGCAAGTAATTTTTGCAGTCAACTTATCAAGAATGTTGGGTGTCATCACACCACCATCTCAATAGTACTAAAACCAAACTCCACGACGCAATGAATATTTGATTCACAATTTGTTCTCTTCCAAAAAGAAGAAACATAAATACATACAGTTTAAATATAATATAATCAAACATAGAAAATGGTGTTAAAAAACATAGAAAATGGACTACGTAAATGACTAATGCCTCCAGTCCAAACTCCAGCCTACCCCAGCGGGTATCGCCTTTGGGTGCTCAAATATGATCTTCAGATGTCATGAGGCAGCACACGAGAAGGTTATATGTATCTCTTTTCTTCTTCTCTCTAGCACGCAACCTTGTATGGTATTGGTAGAGGAAATAGCACGCGATTTGCAAGTAAATTTGAAAGGTAATGGAAGTCCTTTTACAATTGAACAAAGAAGCTGATATCCGTCTTCATAATGAAGGGCACTCATAAGCCATCACATGCTTTCCTGAAGGAAGATGTCGCCCCCTCCCTCTCCTCTAGTTGTCCAAGACCACTATATACCACAACCATCAAGTAGAATTAATGCTTCTGCAGCCATTTCGTGATACTGCATAACACAAAATAAAGTCAGGATAGAGATGAGACTAATATAGTGAATGCATCACCGAGTTATTGAGATGATAGTGTAGGCAAATACAACTATTGGCAGCTGCATGGTGCAATCCAAAAAGAATAAATTAGTACAAAAAGAACGCAGTGAAAGCATTTCTTCTTTGTACTTGTTTTGATTGTAAGCAAAATTAATTCGAACAACTGTGCTTGGGTATATTACCTCAATGAATTCGGTGATTAGTTGCTTTTCATCAAAAAAAATAATAATCACAAAAACTCCCCTCTAAAATTTGAAGCTCTTGATCAACAGCTTGGCTTAAGGGATCCAACACAACCAAAGGAGATCTTCAGAAACTAAAATAGGAACAAATATAAAATTAGGAGTCCTTTAAATTAAAATAAGAGCCAATTTGGGAAGGATTTCGTAAAATTATGTCTGCTAGGGAAGGAGTCCATATCAAATCCTTAAAGCCCCTTTCCTCCATGCCGCAATTTTGAGTCTTCGACAACTAATTGCTTTTATTGTCCTTTTTCCCATTTAGTTAATATCTTTGAAAATAGTTTGAACTTCCATCTTTTAAGTTGGAATCACAACCTTTGGTTATCCAGATTGGGAAAATGCAGTATTTGGGGTCATGGGAGCCAGGACACAATTCCAGGAGAGAGGTAAAGTGGATCCAGTAATGGTGTGCTAATATTTTTTATACAAGTCAACAATATTTGACTGAATGATAACATAGTGATTGATAGTATGGAGTAACCTTAAGTGTTAACAACTATCAAAATGGCCAACATATCAAACACCTCAAAGTTAAACACTGCTTACAACCCATCATACCCTGAACTTGTGATAAATGGTGTAATGTTTTAACTTTCTTACATTACATATAGTAAGAAAATCAGATGACCAGATACTATATAGAAGAGATAATGAGTAAGGTAATCCGTGCTGAATCAGATCACAAGCCAACCTTGTAGTTAGAATTCTAGATACTGCAATAATCCCTACAGCAAAAATAAATAAAAATAAAAATAAAAACAGTGACAAAGAAGTCGGATCCGTTTATGACCTATGCCACCTAAAATGTCTAGAAAATTTTCTTTAGCACCAATTTATAGTTTGATCATGCAAGCAACTTCAAGATATATTAACTTATTTCACTTCTTTTTTTATCTCATCTGATATTCATGAAAAGGACTAAGGCTCAAGCAGTTTTTCTATTAATATATTTGATAGAAGAATCAAATAGTAGACTATATGTCTAAAAGAAGATTTTCCTGTATGAATTCCATGTAAAATAAAATGTCAAGGCTTTGTCACAACAATGTCTTGGTTAGAATCGTTCTTTGCTAGTTACAGCATATAGTAATTCTCGGCATTCATGATATGACTACACATGCGCTTACCAAACATCAGTCCTGGCAAACATGTCTATACAATGAAAATATAATTGTTGTGTTGCTACCTGTGTTCACACTCGAGGTATAAAAACATGGATTATACTATTCGAGGATGATGTCCATGCAATTACCGATTTCCAGGATAACCCATCTAGGAAATGGCTTGGATTATTCAGTTTAAGATGTGCATACTCGGTTAAAATAGGCAATTCATACGATTAAGAAATCACTACATTTGTACAAATTTTAATGACTTATTGTTGAATCATCCTTCAGAATGATCAGTTATTCGGCTGTAAGAAATTGCAACCTCAGTCAACATTAACTTCCGGTGGGCTTGTGGAAAGACTAATTTAAAATAGGTTCATCAAGAACTCAGACTTATTACTTGTTAATTCCTCGGTAAAGGTTGAAGAAGTCCAGCTAGTCTCTGATGTTCAGCCTTAACTTGTTGGCAAACTAAACAACGAGAGACAAACCGGTCTATCTCCTTCTCCATGCCATTCCACCAGAAATGCTGACGGATATCACGATACATCTTCGTACCACCGGGATGAATGGAATATTGAGAACCGTGAGCCTCTGCCATAATCTTCTGTCTGATATTACCACTAGGTATACAAAGACACCTTTCATGTCAAAGGGTACCGTCTTCATGTATACATAACTCTGGTCTTCGTCCTGCTACACATTCTACCCTAAGCTGCTGAAGCTTAGAATCTGCTGACTGTGCTAACTTAATCCTCTCAACTATGCTGGACTGAACTTGTATACGGGCTATCAATGCCACATTGGTTGGAAGAACAACTTCAATACCCATCTTCTGAAGATCTGCTAACAATTCTGGTTGTGCTATTAGAAAATAAACTCCGGATCTTCTACTCAATGCATCTGCAACAACGTTGGCCTTCCCAGGATGATACTGCAAGTTGATGTCATAATTCACAAGTAGCTCTAGCCATCTTCTCTGACGCATATTGAGATCCTTCTGGGTAAACACATACTTAAGACTCTTATGGTTGATGAAAATTTCCACCCGATCTCCATATAAATAATGCCTCCAAAGCTTCAATGCAAAAACTACTGCTGCTAATTCCAAGTCATGGGTTGGATAATTCCTCTCATGATCATGAAGCTGATGTGATGCATAAGCTACTACCTTCCATGCTGCATCAAGACGCATCCTAGTCCCTTACCGGAAGCATCACAATAGACTGAAAATCCTCATGTCTCATCTGGAAGCGTGACCCAAGTACGAGATACGATCCAAGTACGAGATACTATCCAGCCAAAACTCGTACTTACTAAATTTTGCGTATAACTGGTGCTCTCTGAGAATCTGAAGAACTACACGAAGATACTGCTCATGCTCTGCCTCATTCTTGCTATAGACCAGAACATTATCTATAAACACTATCACAAACTGGTCCAAATAAGGCATAAAAATATGATTCATGAGGTCCATGAATATGGCTGGCGTATTGGTCGCTCCAAATGGCATAACAAGAAACTCCTAATGTCTATGTTCTCAAGAACAAGTACCCACTGTTACCTGATATTTTTCCAGTCAATGGTCCTCCCTTGAACCAAAAGTTAGATGTCTAATAGATTTTCCTTTGAACTAATAACATAAAACTTTATAGTAGGATTACAAAGACATACTATCAGAATGCCTTCAAGCCTATCTTTCCTGCTATGTCTTCGACCAGCTGGCGCTTGAGGCCCTTCGTGAATGGATCCGTCAGGTTCTCCTGACTCCGAACATCGATCAATGCAATGATACCTCTCTTAATGAGATCGTTCACTGTCCTGTGCTTTGATCGCACAGTTCTCTTCTTTCCGTTGAAGAGATCATTTGATACCACCACCGCAGTCGCCTGGTTGTCGTAGTATATCGGAATTACCGGTATCTGCGCTCCAACCACTGAAAGATCGTACATGAGCTCCCGAAGCCACTCTGCTTCACCTGCTGCGGTATCAAGTGCAAAGAACTTAGATTCCATAAATGACCGCGAGAGCATAGTCTGTTTTTTTCGACTTCCACGATATAGAAGCTCCACCCATTGTGAAAATAAATCCACTTGTTGACCTCTCGCTCTCCAATTCTGAGCACCAGCTGGCATCACTGAAGCCTTCTACTACCGGCGGCTCTCTGCTAAAGTGTAGTACATATGTCTGAGTCTTCTTGAGATATTCCATAACACGCTTCACAGCTTTCTAGTGCTCAATGCCTGGATTGCTAGTGAATTAACTCAGCATTTCTACGGTGAAAGCTATGTCAGGCCTAGTGGCAGTAGTAGCGTGCATCAAACTTCCGATGACGCTAGCATACTCCAATTGCCTGATACTTTCCTTCGAGTTTGGCTCCAGCTTCTGGGTACTTCGGTACGGTGTATCAATTATAGGAAGATCATGATACCTGTATCGAGTGAGCATTTTCTCAATGTAATGAGACTGTGTCAGTGCCAATCCAGTGTATGTCCGGATGATCTTGAGTCCCAAAATAACATCAGCATCCCCTAAGCCCCTCATACTGAACTTTATCGAGAGGAACTTCTTTGCCTCCGTGACACAGCTTATATCCATACGTAGGATTAGCATGTCGTCCATTTATAGACAAACGATGAATCCTTTTTTATCAGCAAATTTTGTACAGACACATTTGTCTGTTTTGCTGTCCTTGTAGCCATTTGACCTTATGACTTTGTCAAACTTCTCATGCCATATTTTGGGAGCTTGCTTTAAACCGTAAAGAGATTTTACCAACCTATAGACTTTGTCTTCAACACCTCTGACGACAAATCCTTCTGGCTGTTGCATATAAATCACTTCGGTCAACTCGCCATTCAGGAATGTCATTTTCACATCCATCTGATGTATCACCAGCTTGTGTATTGCTGTAAGAGCAATTAACAATATGATGGTTGCCATCCGGGTTACTAGAGCATACGTGTCAAAGTAGTCAATCCTCTGCTTCTGAAAAAATGCCTTGGCCACTAGCCTGACCTTGAACTTGCCAATGGTTCCATCAACTTTCATCTTCTTCTTGAAGATCCACTTACATCCGATGGGTTTTGCTCCTTCGGGTAAATCAACAAACACCCAAGTGTTATTGGAAGTGATTGAGTCAATTTCATTGTCTATCGCTGTAGGAGCGTAAAAAGTGCTTCAAAGAAAGAGTCATCTCGTTCATAAGTGATCTGCTTTTGGATAATCTCTTTACGTCTAAGATTAAGCTAATCGCTTTATGCTTAAGCAAGATGATCATTTTATGCTCGGGGCTACACCCATGGCTTTACGCCAAGGACAGAGCAGTCCACTTCACGCTGGACAAAGCTGTCAAATCTAACATTTAATGCAAACTCTGACATGAAGATATTAATGATGGCATTTACCACAGAATTCAATGGGATTTGTCTTATACAAAAAACCATTGTTGTCGTTTATGGAGATCGAGCTACTTTACGCTCATTGAACGGTTTCTTTTACGCACGGAGTTTTTCATGAGTTCTTACGCTCACAAAACAATGTGTGCGTAAAGTCTACTTGAGCCATTTTACGCTCAAGGTTACTCAATAATCACTTTACGCAGGGAACCTATGACAGAGCTATTTTACGCTCATCTCTCTGTTTTACGCTCAGAGGATGTTGGAGCTATTTTTTATGCCCTATTCTTTCTGGCCACTATGGAACGTGGTTTGCTTACATGGCCTTCATGCCATATATTTCGAAGAACGTATGTACATGCATCCTATTCTCACTGAAATGATGGGACGCGTGTCAACATATACAAAGGATGACTCTGATCATGGGTGGCAGTTGTTAGCGTAAAGACAGATTTTGGTGTCTTTTTACGCACAGAAGCCCCAGTCTATAAATAGACTCATTTTTCTCAAACACAAGGGCAGACAGAGAGAGAACAGGAGAGAATACAGAGATCAAGACTTCGAGATTTTGATTCTCCAGAGCATTCTTCTTCAATTTTTCTTCCAGAACAGAGTGAAGCAAAGCAGGAAAGCATTCGGCCTCGCCATCAGTGCCCAAGTGCGTCGATACCTTTCTGGTGACTTAGTTCTTCCAAGTTGTTCTACTTCAAGCAGTGATCTTCTTCATCATCATATGGTCCAAGGAACAAAGTGATCATTTACGAATCAGACTTCTATAGCAATACTTTCCCAGAATCAAATTTGTACTTCTTTGTACTTTTTCTTATTTTATTTTCAAAATCCAACACTTTTGTTTGGCAATTTTGTTAAGTGAAACAAAATGGCGACTCTGCTGGGGACGACTTTCTCCTCCGACGAGGAAGTGATTGCTCAATATGATGATGTTTCAGTCGGTTCGACTAAGAAGACTCTGGTTGTACACTTCGACCAGACTGCCTATGAAGAAATGCTCCGAACTGGGGGTGGTTCTCACCACTCCAATGTTCAAAAGTCTCGCAAAGCACGAAAAGTTTGGATTCCCAAATCCAAAGTGGTTTCTGATCTCTCTGTGACTTCTGGTGAAAAGGGAATTCTTCCCACTCCTGTCGTAGGGGCTCCCGTTCGTAACGAGGCAGTCCTTACTTCAGAGTTACACTCAAAGTGTGATGATTTATCTCCCGTTTGTAACGGAGAAGATAATCAAGTTTCACGCCCACTGCATAAGAATCCAGTTTTACGCTCAGTGGGTAAGAACCAAATTTTACGTTCAAGGCATAAGAATGAGTCTCCCATTTGTAATGTGGCAGATTCTAATGTTTCTGAGTGTAAGAATCCATCTCCCGTCGGTGACGTGGTAGATTCACACAAATTACGCTCCTCGCGTAAAACAAAATCTCCCATCTGTGATGTGGTAGATAATCAATTTTTACGTTTCATGCGTAAAGGTAAATCTCCTGTCTGTGACAGTGTAGATAAAATTCACAACGATGTTTGCACATCTAATGTGAATGTACCTAAATGCATACAGCATAAAAGTGATGTTGGTAAAACTTCTGTCCTACACCAACAATCTTCTTATACTGCTTTACGCAAAGTTCCAAACTTGCAAATCACACGCCATGAAAATGGAGTCCTTCGTACTAAATCTCAGGATTTACGCACACAACTCCAAACGCGTAAAAATTTACAGTTTGGTTCTGCGAATGAAGCCAGTAATCTTCTTTATACACAGGGGACTAAACATTTTTTTACCCCAAATGTAATAAAGAAGAATCTTCCCTCCACTTCTTTTGACTTACGTGAATTGCTAATGCAAAAGCGTAAGAATTCACAATCTCCGGTGATGCTCCCCCAAGAAAGACATCAATGTGGATTTCATCAAGTTGTGATCAATTGTTGTTGTCCAGCTTCAAAACGGTCAGTTTTTGATCGACTGAATTTTTCACTTCAACATCAAGCTGAAGACCAAAAAGATGAGTTGTCATACGCATCAGTCAACATGGCATCTCATATTAACAGAGGACGACGTCCAAGACGAAATACGTCCCAAACCCCAGGTCAACAATAGTTCAACAGACTTCTTGATTCCTTTGAAGGAGTATATCAGAACACTCGATCAAGAAGACAAGGACAATTACAGAATTCTGATTCAGAAGCTGGGGGTACTCAATCTATTGAGTCTGATACCGATGGTGTGGATTCATATTTTTATACTAATCCCTCTATATCTTCAAGAGAAGTTGAATCCTACGCTGTTGGAGATGAACCAGAGACGTCATCCGCTAATACGGAACAACGTCTCACTGCCGTGGAGCAATCATTGAAAGACATGCTCAACATGGTGCAAAGCATGCACCAAATAATTTTGAATCAGCAAACTGCTCAGCCCTCAGTAATAACTCCGGTACCAGCAGCAGCACAAACTCAAGATAGTCAAGGGGCTGATATACCTTTGAATATGCAAGAACCTGCTGTTAATCAAAATTCTGCATCTCCAGATCCCATCATTCCGGAAGATGTACCACCTCCAGTAGGGGTTACGGTACATCCAACGACTATTCGATCAAATGTGCTTCCTCAAACCAGTGAAGCTATTCAAGCAGTGCGTGAACTCAAAGCACAGTTTGAGGTTTTGAGGCACAAAGATCAGCTCCAGAGGTTAGGGATTAAGCAACCCTATCCTTCTCATTGGAATGATGTACCCTTTCCACCGAAGTTCAAGCCACAATCCATGGTTTTATTCGATGGAAAAGTATCTCCCAGTCAATATATCAATTACTTTGATATTATGACTGTACACTTGCAGAAAAATGATGCTCTTCTCATTCGAGTGTTCATTGGGTGTTTGACGGGTTCGGCTTATGACTGGTATCGTAGCTTACCCGATAACTCTATTTCGTCTTTTGACGAATTCAAGGCAATGTTTCTCTCCCGCTTCTATGAAGGAGGTATGGACATGAACATGTCCTCCTTAATAGAAATAAAACAAAAGGAGAAAGAAGATACTCGGACGTTCATCGAACGTTTCCGACAGGCTACTCTAAAGATGTCTCCTGGTATGCCAGATTCAGCGTTGATCGATACATGTAAGATGAATCTGCGACCATCCATTGCTGTCTTCACAGGTTCCCAATTTTCAGATTGGGCTTCATTTATCATAGCAGCAGTTTTTGCCGAAACCAATGGTAGGTTGGCTCGGGAACATGGGATAATTTTTGCTTCAGAGGATAAAGGAAAGAAGAGTAATCCTGGTAATAATCCTGGCAATCGTAATGTGAAAGGAAAAGATACTCTTATGGTCAATCTTTCCAAGAATAAAACGACGTCAGGTAATCAGGAATCCTCCAGGTCAAAGGAAGAATACTCTTTTGACGAAAGTGATATTCCAGGGATATTTTAGTGTTTGGTAAAAAGTGGCAAACTTCAGATTCCAGAGCCAAAAAGACCTAATGAGGTGAATCTGACTGACAATCCCAAATATTGTATCTATCATAGATACATTAATCATCCTACCAGTGCTTGCTACGCCTTGAAAAAGAAGATTCAAGAACTGATAAATGGTGGTGCTATCGTTTTAACCAATGATGACCATACGGTTACGACCAATATGGTTTCTCTTCAGTTCGGAGATTTTCCTCCACAGCAAGTCCCAGATGGAATTATTCCAATTCCGAAGGCGACGATGAAGATCGTGAATATCCCGCCTGCCAGGAAAGAGAATACAGGATTGATGCCGCTCATATTAAAGAATGGTGAAATCATGTGGGTACATCCTGACTTAATACCTGAGTTGAAAAATAAAGGTAAAACGTTAAAATCCAAGAAAGGTAAGAAAGTCAAAACCTGCAACATGATTTCTCATGTTATTACAAATCCTGATGACTTGGATCATCTATGGGATGGCCTTCCTCTAGAAGGTAGACTGAAAGGACTAAACATCTGTCCTCCAAGTCTAGCCCCTCCTACCAAGCTCAAGCTTACTCATCAGCAGTGGCTAGCCATGAATAGTGTTCCTTTATACCGGGCACAACAAGTCTTTGCTGCTTATGAAAAAGCTCCAACAGGGATCTCTTCTCGTATCCCGAATCCTTCTCCTCCCTTAACTACAGAGACGTCTATGCTTCATTCTCCTGTAGTTGCAGAGGTTTATTCCTCTTCCTGTGCTGAAACACCTGTCCAAAGTTCACTGCCTATCCACTTGTATAGTCAGCAATCTGTCCTTCTCATGAGGAAGATGGGTTACAACTTTCAAAAGGCAGAAGATTTAAATTATGATAAAGGAATACGTCTTCCTTTACAAATTCAAAATCAGAATTCCACTGCTGGATTGGGTTCTGAAGTGCCTCGTAACAACCCTCATAAGAAGAAGACTAAGGAAAGAAAGACTAAATTCTGTAATATGGTACTTCCTTCTCCTGAGTCTGAAGAAAAAGCTTTTAATGGTACAAGATCTGGAAAAGAGTACCATAAAGACTATGAGGGATCCTCCAAAGAAGCAGAAGATGTAGTGGAAACTCTACCAGTTCAACCTTCTCCTGTTCCTATTAAACCATCTGTGGTTGAAAAGGGGAAACAGAAGGCAATACGCTTTGATATCCCATTGAAGCCTGCTTCCAATCAGGGGGTGGTGATGAAGCCTTACAAGTTTGACATTCTATCTCAATTAGCCAATACTCCAGCTAGACTTTCTATATTTGAACTACTTCGTCTTTCCAGAGAAAGCAGAGAGACTTTGAGCGAAGCTTTACTTCAAGCAGATTCATGCTTGGCACAACTCAAGACTCCTGATAATATACCAGTGTCATGTCCGCAATGCCATAGTGTGATGGAAGCAATTCCTAACATCACCTTTACACAAGAGGATATGCTATTGAAACACAACAAGCATGATAGGCCTCTGTGCTACACTGGATATATCGGATCTACTGAAATTGACAGGATTTACATCGATCCTGGGTCTTCAATTAGTATAATTCTTCAGAGTATGCTAAGACCCCTGAGGATTCCTACTAGTGAGCTGACTTACACTAGTACTACGATAGTCGGTTTTAACTCTGGCAAGAGCAAACCACTGGGAAAGATTCGTCTGCAGATTCAGATTGGTGATCTTCGAACTATGGTAACTTTCTATGTTATCAACTCGGACGTATCCTACAATATTCTTCTTAGAAGACCGTGGATTCATGAACACAATATTGTGCCTTCAACTCTTCACCAATGTTTCAAATATGTGGACTCCCAAGGAGTTGTGAAAACTGAGTTTGCTTATATTAATCCGTTCAAAGGTGTTGAAGCCTACTTCTCTGATTCAAGGCTTTATAAACAAGAGCATGTGAAAGATATATCAGACATGGCTAACTCTTCACAATTATCAGATTCAGAGGAACTTCAATCTAAAGATGAATCTGGACAAGTATTCTCAGTTAATATGGTACAAGCCGATGATGAATCAGAACCATTTGAGAATGATCCTTGGGCTCAACAAATGGATACTCAATGGGAACTTCGTTTTGAACAACGACAGCCACCTACAGAAGATGAAGTTATCCAGATTGATGTCGGAGATGGAGTTACGTCCAAACCAATATTCATCAGTAAGAATCTTTCTGATGATGAAAAGGAAGAGCTAATAAAACTTATAAAAGATTACATTGACATCTTTGCATGGAGTTATAAAGATATGCCAGGGCTAGATCCTACAGTTGCTACCCATAAACTCAATATTTTGCCTGATGTCAGGCCTGTAGAACAACAGCAACGACGCTTTAGACCAGATATGATGGATACAATTGAGGCAAAAGTCAAAAAGCTGATTACATATGGCTTTGTTCGTGAAGAACAACACCCAGATTGGGTGGCCAACATTGTTCCTGTTATGAAGAAGAACGGAAAAGTCCGAGTTTGTATAGATTACCGAGATATTAATACGGCTTGTCCAAAGGATGAATTTCCACTTCCAATTACTGATATCATGATAGACAATACATGTGGTTTTGAACGCATGTCTTTCATGGACGGATTCTCAGGATACAATCAGATCAAGATGCATCCAGAAGATGAGAAGCACACTGCTTTCCGTACACCTCTTGGGGTCTACTGCTATATAGTTATGACGTTTGGTCTTAAAAATGTCGGTGCCACATATCAATGGGCTATGAGCAATATCTTTCAAGAACATCTACGGAAGATAGTAGAATGCTATGTAGATGACATTGCTGTTAAAAGTCGATCGAAGGATGATCACATTCAGGACTTGAGAACAGTATTTGAACTGATGCGTCAGCATCAATTGAAAATGAACCCTACTAAGTCTTTCTTAGGAGTCTCCAGTGGCAAGTTTCTAGGATTTGTCATTACCTCTCAAGGTATCCATGTTGATCCTGATAAGGTTAAAACAATTCTTGAAATGCGACCTCCTCGTAATCTGAAAGAACTCCGTGGCTTTCAGGGCCGTATTGCCTATATCAGAAGATTTATATCTAATCTTTCTGGGAGATGTCAACCTTTCTCCCGTCTATTAAAGAAAGGGGTATCTTTCGTCTGGGATGAAGCGTGTCAAAAAGCCTTCAATGATATTAAGCAATATCTTACAAATCCACCTGTTCTGGTACCTCCGGTGGTAGGGAGACCATTTTTGCTATATGTTCGAGCTTTAGATCATTCACTTGGCGCTCTTCTAGCACAAATAAATGATATGGGTCATGAACAAGCAATATATTATCTGAGCAGAATGATGGTCAGAGCCGAACACAGATATACTCCTGTGGAAAAGGAATGTCTAGCTTTGGTTTTTGCCGTCCAAAAGACAAGACATTACGTCACCGGACAGACTATTCATGTCATCTCTAGAATAAATCCCATTCGGGTATTGATGAGAAAACCTAGCATTCTTAACTCCAGGTTGGCCACCTGGGCGATGTTGCTTACTCCTTATCATATGGTTTATGTACCTCAAAAATCAGTGAAAGGCCAAGCGTTAGCTGATTTCTTAGCTGCTCACCCTATACCGGAAACTTCGAAGTTATATGAAGACATTCCAGACGAAGTAGTGGATTGTAACATGACTTCGAAGAATGATATATGGCAATTATATTTCGATGGGACATCACGAGTAGGACCTAAAGGCAATATTGTCTCTGGAGTAGGAGTCGTCTTAGTTTCTCCTGACAAAATGGTCATATACCGTGCCTATTCTCTCAATGAGCCATGTTCCAACAATGTAGCTGAATATAATGCTTTATTGATTGGTCTCCAAGTAGCAAAACAATTGGATATTGAATTCCTAGAAGCTTATGGAGATTCTTAATTAATTGTTAATCAAGTTAGAGGGACTTATGAAGTCAGAAATCCTGATCTCGTCCCCTATCATCAAGTGGTAGTCGAGTTGGTCCTTTCATTCAAAGGATTCTTCATTGAATTTGTACCACGTTCTCAGAATGTGGAGGCTGATGCTCTTGCCAGCTTAGCTGCAGATTTGGCTGTCACAATCCGAAGGCAAAATACAATTACTTTGTTAGATCGAGACTTGTTCTGTGTGAAGAATAATCTACATATTGAACAAAGTTATACTACAGAGTCAAGTTCCCAACAGAAAGATTGGAGAACTCCATTCATTGATTATGCAGTTCATGGAATTTTGCCTGAAGATCCTAAAGAAGCTGCATCAATTAAGAGACGATCATTTCGATTCTATTATGATTCGTCTTTACATATGCTATATCGTCGTTCATATGACGGACTCCTGTTGCGCTGTCTCTCAGAAAGTGAAGCCAAACAAACACTGCGTGAGGCTCATGATGGTGTATGTGGTGCTCATCAACCGGGTCCAAAGTTGCAAGATCGCATTCGAAGAATGGGATATTATTGGCCTTCTATGATAGCAGATGCTGTGGACTATGCCAGAAGATGTAAAGCATGCCAGATTCATGCTAATTTTATTCATTAACCGTCTGAATTTCTACATCCTACAGCAGCCTCTTGGCCCTTCGAAGCTTGGGGTGTGGATGTTATTGGCCCTATTAACCCTCCTTCTGTCAAAGGACATCGGTTTATACTAGCTATAACCGATTACTTTTTGAAGTGGGCAGAAGCAGTCCCCCTTGCGGAAGTGAAAACATCTAATGTGATCAGTTTTATCAAGCACCATGTCATTTATCGTTTCGGGATTCCTCGACGGATAATTTATGACAATGGTCTACAATTTGCCAGTCAAGCATTTTATCGATTCTGCGACAAGAATCGAATTCAGAATTTGGCTTCTACGGCTTATAATCCAGCTGCTAATGGTTTAGCTGAAGCTTTCAATAAGACGATCATCAAACTTCTCAAAAAGTTTGTCTCTTCTAATAAACGTGATTGGAATGAGAAACTTGGAGAATGTTTATGGGCTTATCGAACAACAGTCCGGACTCCTACTGGTTTTACACCATTCTCATTAGTTTACGGATGCGAAGCTGTTCTCCCATTGGAAATTCAGATCCCTTCTCTACGAATAGCCATCACTAATGAGCTAACCACAGAGAATAATGATCGCTTACGACTCCAAGAACTTGAAAGATTGGATGAGAAGCGTCTTCAAGCACAACAACACATTGAACTATATCAAGCCCGCATATCTCGAACTTTTAATCGTAAAGTTAAGGAGAGGGCATTCAAAGTTGGTGAGCTTGTATTAACTGTTCGGAGACCGATGGTAATGACTCATAAAAGTAAAGGGAAATTCCAAGCAAAATGGGAAGGCCCTTATGTAATTGAGTTTGTGTTTTCCAATGGTGCCTATCGGTTGTCAAAGCCCAATGGAGATCTACTCATGCTACCGATCAATGGCAAATTTCTAAAGAAATACTATGTATAAAAAAAAAGACAGAACAAAAAAAAAACTTCTTTTATTATTTTTATTCAAAAGATTAAGGACGAGGGCCGCTCCCTTCCTTATTGAATACATAGTCGGCCAATGCATAGAAGGCATCGTTGCCTGAACACATGAGGAATTTACAGGCAGCCATCCTCGACGCTTCTTCTTCAGGAGTTTTCCCTAGCTCTACTAAAAAAGTAAGAATGTCTTCGGGTGGCTTGGGCGCAGAAGAGTTTCCACCTATTTCGATTGAGCCTGATGAGCCTGATGCAGGAGGATCAACAGAAAACGTCTCAATGATACCCTCGACTTTCTGGGAGACTTCGTTCTTTCGATGGGCATCCTCGGAAGACATTTTCAAACAGAGGAGGAGAAATAAGAATTAAGGGTTACAAGCAATCCTCACCTATTTATGGAGGATGATTACTAACAACTTTTTCTGAAAAGGCTCGTCCATTCATGTTACCAGGTTCATCCATTTAATTATGGAATTTGAATCGTTCTTTCTGTTCCCAAAAAACACGCTGATTCATCCTCTGTTTCCAAGAAACACGCTGAAACATCCATCACCTTGACATTTACGCTCATAACACCCGTCTTCCTAATCCCTAGCTACCAATGTTTGGTTAAGCTGACTCCTCATTTCCAGGGAAAGAGATTTTATATATATCTTCTATTTTATCGATTGATTAGAATGTGGGATTTGCTATTTATCATGTTTCCATGACCTCTGAATAAATATTAAACCTACCTCCTTTTTCCTATCTATCACTTCTATTTTTGACCTCTGCATAGATATTAATCTAATTTTCTTTTGAGTTCATATATGCTATTATGTCCATAGTACCTCTGATAGTATCATATACTCTAAAACAGAAAATAAGACTTCATTTATCTATCATGTCCATATTACATCCAGATAGATACAAATCATTGAACATAGAAGAATCATCATTTCATTCCCATATCATCAAAAAGTCTATTACATTTTTTAGACTTTCTTACAAGTTACAATGGAAATCTTTTACATTTTTGGATTTTCATTCCATACACCAGCAAATAACCTAATAGAGATCTATTTCCTCTTTGATCTTCTTTGGCGGGTTCGTTGTTGGTGGCAGTTCCTGACTGTCTGAGCCCCAGTGGCAACCAGAACAGTAGGAATCAAACTCTGGTCTTATCTTTCAGACGAGAGGAGAACCCCAGAGTAGGGCAGCCCGAAGGCGTGTTGCTGCCAATACAACTGGTGGATTAGTGGCGGCACCTCAAAGGAGATAGGAATGTATCCAGCATTGGGATACGATTCCTAGTTCTGCCGTGAAGGGAACTCTACTACCCGATTTCTCGGGGTAGAGTTGACTCCACCATCCAACTCTCCGTGTATAAAGGCTCTTCCTACCAATAGAGGAAGAACCTTCTATCTCACGAAGAGTTCTGAGTTGTCTGATTTGCGCGTCAAAAGCGCATGAGCTCCCTGATGTCAGTGTTAGAAGAACGCTCTTCACAGCATCAAAATCGCCAATGCCGGTTCTGGAAAAGCTGCTCAGCCAAACTTCTGCAGAAACAACAAAGAAGATGTGTTTTTCAGAAGTATTATCAGATGCGTATTAAACGCTAATAGATCAGCAAGGCTTCTTACGCCGATGATTCAACAAGGCTTTTTACGCCGATGATTCAACAGGGCTTTTACGTCGATGATTCAACAGGGCTTTTACGCCGATGATTCAACAAGGCTTTTACGCCGATGATTCAACAAGGCTTTTACGCCGATGATTCAACAAGGCTTTCACGCCAGTATTCCAGTGAGTTTTTATGCTCGTCAAGAATTTATATTCATAAAGTAGATGTATTCAACGAAAAATACGAAAGATAGATACTTGCTTACGATTGGATTTACCATTTGAGTCGAATGGTTTGGCTCTAATGGTGGTTGAATCTGCGTCTAAAGACTGGGCGTACAAAAGAACACTGTGGGAAAACTTCGCCATCCTCATTTGTTGGAGAGCAACATTACAGAAAGTTATATTCAGAGGAATGAGTATGAGAATATATGGAACATTCTCGGCTATTTATAAAGACTGAAGAACTGTCGGGATGAGTCTATTTCGGGGGAAGATCCTATTTAAAGGCTCTCGTAACCACAAGATCAGACGCCATGTGTTGGTTTGTTTCTTGGGAATGAACAACCAAAATAAAGTGTTGAACAGTTCTATCTACTAACAGATGAGATTGATATCAAGATTTTATTTATAGAGGGGTCCACTCCTACATACAAGAGAGTCGTAATACATGGAATTTTATTTTCCCTCTCCCTTATTAGACTGACGAAGAGAAACACCTAACTCACGCATGTTGTGAATCCCAGAGCGACGCATCAGATTCAAAAATGCTTCTGTATCTCCGGAGCCTTCATATGCAGTTGAGGGGCCACCATCAATGCGACTGAAGACTGCTGGAGTTAATCCGAAGTATGCTACAAAGTTGCGTGCTCGCTCAAAGTCAATCCTTGAGCCCGAAGCATCTTCATTGTTAATCTCCTTCTTGGGCGCCATGTCACTATGGAGATGAATGACAAGAGTGAAGAATTTCTCCTTATTTATACAGTTAAATCAGCTCTTCATATTCCTCATTGGAAATGGTTCATTATAAATGCAAAACTCGGGGAAGCGAAAAGGCCTTTAAGAGTTTCGAAAAAGGAGATTCATTGTGACAAATAAATGTTGACCGACACTGTTGGAAATTACGCCGACTGTTGGACATCTCCGCTTTTACGCGGACGGCTATTGCGTATCCCAAATTTTACGCTGGCAGGTCAAATCTCAACTTTTACGCTTCTGTTCAAAGTGTTTCAAATTTTGGAGATATTTGAAAACTTTGAAGGGGGTCTTGTAGGAGCGTAAAAAGTGCTTCAAAGAAAGAGTCATATCGTTCATAAGTGATCTGCTTTTGGATAATCTCTTTACGCCCAAGATTAAGCTAATCGCTTTATGCTTAAGCAAGCTGATCATTTTACGCTCGGGGCTACACCTATGGCTTTACGCCAAGGACAGAGCAGTCCACTTCACGCTGGACAAAGCTGTCAAATCTAACATTTAATGCAAACTCTGACATGAAGATATTAATGATGGCATTTACCACAGAATTCAATGGGATTTGTCTTATACAAAAAACCATTGTTGTCGTTTATGGAGATCGAGCTACTTTACGCTCATTGAACGGTTTCTTTTACGCACGGAGTTTTTTATGAGTTCTTACGCTCACAAAACAATGTGTGCGTAAAGTATATTTGAGCCATTTTACGCTCAAGGTTACTCAATAACCACTTTACGCAGGGAACCTATGACAGAGCTATTTTACGCTCATCTCTCTGTTTTACGCTCAGAGGATGTTGGAGCAGTTTTTTACGCCCTATTCTTTCTGGCCACTATGGAACGTGGTTTGCTTACATGACCTTCATGCCATATATTTAGAAAAACGTGTGTACATGCATCCTATTCTCACTGAAATGATGGGACGCGTGTCAACATATACAAAGGATGACTCTGATCATGGGTGGCAGTTGTTAGCGTAAAGACAGATTTTGGTGTCTTTTTATGCACAGAAGTCCCAGTCTATAAATAGACTCATTTTTCTCAAACACAAGGACAGACAGAGAGAGAACAGGAGAGAATACAGAGATCAAGACTTCGAGATTTTGATTCTCCAGAGCATTCTTCTTCAATTTTTCTTCCAGAACAGAGTGAAGCAAAGCAGGAAAGCATTCGGCCTCGCCATCAGTACCCAAGTGCGTCGATACCTTTCTGGTGACTTAGTTCTTCCAAGTTGTTCTACTTCAAGCAGTGATCTTCTTCATCATCATATGGTCCAAGGAACAAAGTGATCATTTACGAATCAGACTTCCATAGCAATACTTTTCCATAATCAAATTTGTACTTCTTTGTACTTTTTCTCGTTTTATTTTCAAAATCCAACACTTTTGTTTGGCAATTTTGTTAAGTGAAACAATCACCTCCTTCCAGAAGACAATATCTCTGGTCTTCATCGCCTCATCATATGTAAGCGGATCTGCTTCCACTTGATAGGTGACGAAGTCATCTCTGAAGTTCTTCGGCCTCCTTGCTCACTTTGTTGACGGCTCAACGAGTGCTAGTTCAATTATTGTCTCCTTACCAACAACTTCATCTTAGACTACTGGCTCATTCTTTTCAGTCTCCTTTGCACCTTCATCATTCTCCGAAATATCTGTAAGAACAATATTTTAGTGCCTTGCAAACTTGCCTTCAAAGTATTCAGCATCGCAAGATTCGATGATGTGATTTGACTCAATATCAAGAAATCTCCGAGCATCACTCTTCTCGGCATACCCCAAGAAGATCGTCTTCATAGTCCTTGTCCCCATCTTCTGAATCTTCAGATCTGGGAGCTTCACATAAGCTCGACACCCCCACACGGCATACCCCAAGAAGATCATCTTCGTAGTCCTTATCCCCAGCTTCTAAATCTTCAGATCTGGGAGCTTCGTATAAGCCAGACACCCCCACACTCAAATGATATTCAAGTTAGGTCTGACTTTGAACCAGAGTTCATGAGGAGTTATATCCGAAGTTGCATATGGCACTCTATTCAGAATGAAAGTGGTCATCAATGCAGATTCTCCCAAGTAACATTTCGAAAGACCCATAGTTAGCAGCATTGAGTTCATCATTTCTGTCAACGTTCAGTTCTTCCTCTCTGCTACTCCATTAGATTGAGGAGAATACGGAGCAGTAGTCTCGTTGATAATTTCATGTTCTTTGCAGAACGATACGAATTCATGAGACCGATATTCTCCGTCTCGATCACTTCTTAGCCTCTTGAGTTGTTGTCCATTTTGTCGTTCAGCCTCGGCCCTGAACTCCTAGAACTTCTCGAACGCTTAATTCATCTTTAGATTTGAGCAAGTAGACGAATGCGTACTTAGAGAAGTCATTGATGAAGGTTATAAAATACTTCATCACAGCCTTTGTCGAGAATTGCTTGAAGTCACAGATATCGGAGTGCACCAACTCTAGTAGATCTGTACCTCGATTGACCCAATGAAATGGTTTTCTAGTGATCTTTGTCTGAGCACATACTTCACACTTCTTTACTCCCCACATTTGGAGATAAGTCCTAGGCTAGACATTTTATATATTCTTTTATAATGAACATGTCCTAGCCTATTATGCCACAACTCAAGAAAATAATCAGAAAGAGGGACTGCATTTATTTCATTTGACAGGTTTACAAGCTGAATTTTATACATCCCTTCGGTTTGAAAAGTCTTTCCGAAGTATGTTTCCTTTCTGGACATCACCATATGACCAGCATTGATGTCCATCCTCAAGCCTGCGTTGCTAAGCAGGCTCCCAGAGATCAAGTTCTTGGCAATCACCGGAACATTCTTCACACCTTAAAGCGTTAGAGTATTCCCAGAAGTGAGTTTCAGCTCCACAGTCCCGATCCCCAGAACTTCAGCTTGGGCCTGATTCGCCAATGACAACTTTATCAGAAGTTGGATGGTACGTGACGAACCATTCCTTGCCAGAACAGACATGGCATGCCGCACAAGTGTCTATCCACCATTCAGAGTCAGCCTCCACAGCTGTAACCTGAGTGATCGTAGCAACAATGTTAGAAACCAATGAAACCTTGCTCTGATTGTTTGGGCTTGGATTTGCATTCACTCTTGTAGTGGCCCTTCTTGCCACAGTTGAAGCAAGTCACGTGGGACTTGGACTTCTGCTGCTTGAACGAATGACCCTTCACTTTCAGATTAATGGAGTCCTTTTTGTGATGAGAAGCTGCATGCTTCCCCTTGAACTCTCTTGTCTGCACCAAGTTGGCCTTAGCTAGTTGTTTGGACAGAGAGTCCATCTTCTGTTGAGATCGCATCTCGTCCTCAACGTGGATCTCTTGTAGGAGATATTTCAAGCTAATGTCCAGCTTCTTTCGATGCATTCTAGCGTAGAAATTGCTCCATCCAGCAGGAAGTTTCGAAATGATCCCTCTAACGACAAATTTGTCGACGAGGGATATTTTCACGTCATCCAGTTCTGGCACAACTTCAAGAATTCATTCACCTGAGGCAGCATCGCCTTCTTGTCTTCGAAGAGACACTTGTGGTACTTCTCGACGATGAAGATTTTGGACCTGTTCTCGTCATCTTCATAGAGCTTTCCTAAAGACTCCCAGATTTCTTTGGCCTTCACCTTCTTAGAATAGGACTATGCCAAAGAATCTTCCATGGAATTGAGAATCAACAGTTTGCAGATGATATTCTCTCTTCTATTTATTCTGCTTGACATGTGCAGCAGCAACAGCGTCAGCAGTACCACCTTATGGAATCGTCGGTTCATCTTCAATCAACACATGGTCGACGTCCACGAGTTGAAGATTAAGGGTGATCTTGCTCTTCCAGATCTGAAAGTGTTCTCCGTCGAATTTCTCCAACTTATTAAAGTTGGTATCGATGAGAGAGGCACGAGAGTTTTCCATCTTCTGATCTAGCTTTGAGATTGTTAATCCCTGGGCATAAATATTAGAAGAAAACTCTTGTGATTAGACTGCAGCACTTCAACATAATATCTAAGAAGATTTTCCTAAGGGTGACAAACGAGAAATCTAAAAAGATTTTCGTAATTGGGGAAAGCCTGCTGAGGTGTTTAGAACACCGACGCTCAAAGCTACCGCGCACACGGTCACCTTCCAGGAACCAGCAAGTTCAAAAGAACTCTGGAACGCTCTGCCAATCTGCTCACGGACGGACTCCTCGAAAAACTAAGAACTCACAAGTTGCGCCTATGCAGAAGCTCTCTCTTCTCTCTATGTGGAAAATTTTGTCAAAACATACTTCTGTTGAAAGAGAAGAGAGACACTATATATAAGCTCTCTCTGTAACAGCCTATCCAGAATGTGCGTGACGTTTGAACGTCAGATCCAAAATTATCGGATCTGTTATCGCACGTTACGAAACGGTTCAGTTACAACCTGCGCGCCACTGAGCGCCAACGTTCGCGAGCACCATGTGCGCCACTGCGCATATTATTGCGCGTGCCTAGCGTTCAGCGCTCAAGTGCACAAGAGCGTGTGCGCATAGTGCGCACCTGCGCCAGTTGTGCATGCGTGCACATATGCAACCTGTACCACCTGTGCCACACGTGCCCGCGCACACTTGCACAGGTTGTGCCCGCACGCAACATGCGCCACCTGCGCCTGCGCGCAACGCTCGCCACCGCGCGCCTGGCGCGCCATCTGGCCACGCCAACTAGCGCGCAACCTGCAGCGCAAGAGGCTCGCGCAACTTACGCACACTATGTGCCTAACGAAGATGCTGACATGCTAAGTGCGCTAACAAAGAGGCTCGTGCAACGAGGGCACTAGGCGACAATACCGACATGCTAAGTGCAAAGTGCGCCAACAAAACGCCCCATGAGCCCGAGTCGCTAAACCCCTTATATGGAATTAAATTGAGCTTGGCCAAAAAGCATGAATGCTTTAATAGGTTTCTTATCCTTACCTCCATGTAAAATCACCCACATGGTCCTCTCCTTAGGGTCACCACCCCATGTGCATCTCTCCATTCCTCAAGAGGAGTTATATTGAGATACACATGAGTTTTGCTAGCCAATGTGGGACTAAACTTACATGGTTTGTTTGAGAGGAAGCTCTCTACAACACAAAGAAAGGAAAAAAAAACTCCAACAAATATAAAATAAAATGTAAAAGTTTTCTTATTATAAAGCCATATTACTTTCTTCTAACGGGAATGCATGCTTCGTTTCAGATTTTACGTGAGATGTTTAAAGTTTACTTCAAAATATTTCTTTAGATAATTTTCAGGAGCTAACACTTGTGTTATGATTCCTAATTGAAGACCAGCAATTTTCAGCATACTCTTCGGGTAACAGCATCAATTACAATCAACATAAGCTCGCCCTTCCCGATATTATGCAAGTAATTTTTGCAGTCAACTTATCAAGAATGTTGGGTGTCATCACACCACCATCTCAATAGTACTAAAACCAAACTCCACGACGCAATGAATATTTGATTCACAATTTGTTCTCTTCCAAAAAGAAGAAACATAAATATATACAATTTAAATATAATACAATCAAACATAGAAAATGGTGTGAAAAAAACATAGAAAATGGACTACGTAAATGACTAGTGCCTCCAGTCCAAACTCCAGCCTACCCCAGCGGGTATCGCCTTTGGTGCTCAAAAATGAATCTTCAGATGTCATGAGGCAGCACACGAGAAGGTTATATGTATCTCTTTTCTTCTTCTCTCTAGCACGTAACCTTGTATGGTATTGGTAGAGGAAATAGCACACGATTTGCAAGTAAATTTGAAAGGTAATGGAAGTCCTTTTACAATTGAACAAAGAAACTGATATCCGTCTTCATAATGAAGGGCTCTCATACGCCATCACATGCTTTCTTGAAGGAAGATGCTGCCCCTTCCCTCTCCTCTAGTTGTCCAAGACCACTATATACCACAACCATCAAGTAGAATTAATGCTTCTGCAGCCATTTCGTGATACTGCATAACACAAAATAAAGTCAGGATAGAGATGAGACTAATATAGTGAATGCATCACCGAGTTATTGAGATGATAGTGTAGGCAAATACAACTATTGGCAGCTGCATGGTGCAATCCAAAAAGAATAAATGAGTACAAAAAGAACGCAGTGAAAGCATTTCTTCTTTGTACTTGTTTTGATTGTAAGCAAAATTAATTCGAACAACTGTGCTTGGGTATATTACCTCAATGAATTTGGTGATTAGCTGCTTTTTATCAAAAAAAAAATTCACAAACCCTCCTCTCTAAAATTTGAAGCTCTTGATCAACAGCTTGGCTTAAGGATCCAACACAACCAAAGGAGATCTTCAGAAACTAAAATAGGAACAAATATAAAATTATGAGTCCTTTAAATTAAAACAAGAGCCAATTTGGGAAGGATTTCGTAAAATTAGGTCTGCTAGGGAAGGAGTCCATATCAAATCCTTACAGCCCCTTTCCTCCATGCCGCAATTTTGAGTCTTCGACAACTAATTACTTTTATTGTCCTTTTTCCCATTTAGTTAATATCTTTGAAAATACTTTGAACTTCCATCTTTTAAGTTGGAATCACAACCTTTGGTTATCCGGATTGGAAACGCAGTGTTTGGGGTCATGGGAGCCAGGACACAATTCCAGGAGAGAGGTAAAGTGGATCCAGTAATAGTGTGCTAATATTTTTCATACAAGTCAACAATATTTGACTGAATGATAACATAGTGATTGATACTATGGAGTGACCTTAAGTGTTAACAACTATCAAAATGGCCAACATATCAAACACCTCAAAGTTAAACACTGCTTACAACCCATCATACCCTGAACTTGTGATAAATGGTGTAATGTTTTAATTTGCTTACATTACATATAGTAAGAAAATTAGATGACCAGATACTATATAGTAGAGATAATGAGTAAGGTAATCCATGCTGAATCAGATCACAAGCCAACCTTGTAGTTAGAATTCTAGATACTGCAATAATCCCTATAGCAAAAATAAATAAAAATAAAAACAGTGACAAAGAAGTCGGATCCGTTTATGACCTATGCCACCTAAAATGTCTAGAAAATTTTCTTTAGCACCAATTTATAGTTTGATCATGCAAGCAACTTCAAGATAACTTATTTCACTTTTTTTTATCTCATCTGATATTCATAAAAAGGACTAAGGATCAAGCAATTTTCCTATTAATATATTTGATAGAAGAATCAAATAGTAGACTATATGTTTAAAAGAAGATTTTCCTGTATGAATTCCATGTAAAATAAAATGTCAAGGCTTTGTCACAACAATGTCAGGGTTAGAATCATTCTTTGCCAGTTACAGCATATAGTAATTATCGGCATTCATGATATGACTACACATGCGCTTACCAAACATCAGTCCTGGCAAACATGTCTATACAATGAAAACATAATTGTTGTGTTGCTACCTGTGTTCACACTCGAGGTGTAAAAACATGGATTAAACTATTCGAGGATGATGTCCATGCAATTACCGGTTTCCAGGATTACCCATCTAGGAAATGGCTTGGATTATTCAGTTTAAGATGTGCAGACTCGGTTAAAATAGGCAATTCATACGATCAAGAAATCACTACATTTGAACAAATTTTAATGACTTATTGTTGAATCATCCTTCAGAATGATCAGTTATTCGGCTGTAAGAAATTGCAACCTCAGTCAACATTAACTTCCTGTGGGCTTATGGAAAGACTAATTTAAAATATGTTCATCAAGAACTCAGACTTATTACTTGTTAATTCCTTATTATGTACATTCATATTGCAGTGTGTTCTTATTCTAATCATCTAATGGGTCACAACCGTAAGTAGGTTCCCCTACACAGTCCAACTGAATTCGCTTCTATGATAGATATAGAACTGCTAATGTTAGGTACGTCTAAAACTGTAAGATTTGTTATAGGGTTAGCAATTTCGGGCTGAACAGTTGTCCCTCAAACTACTTGGCAGGCCATGTATACGTGTCGTCATTAAACATAACCATAATATGACAGCTCCCAAATGTATGCATCTCTGAGCTTCCAAGAAAAGGTGAGGCAAAGACATCCATATCAGAACCAAAACAAATGGAATTATCAATTTTGGTTCAGCCATTACACATCATTTCTACCATGTCAGTTAAATTGTGTTAATATTATATACCTGATATGAGTGTTCAAATTTAAATTTTCTATTCTCAAATTGTTCAAAACAAATCAAAAGGAACCAAGTTCTTTCAAGGCATCGATCTTCCATCCCTCGTAGCCTCTATTATTCGGACTCGTCACTTTAAGGCAAAGTACCGTGTCGACCTGACATGGCACGGGTATGGGATCCGGATAGGGTACTACAAGGTGACAAACGAACACAGGCAGATGAAGAAGAAGAAATTAGGGGATCTATATGCTTACCTAATTTACCTAAGCATGTTTTATAGCAGAGTAGATCCTCCATGCTTTATTATATATCTACTATTATTATATCTCGGGTGTAGTAGGCTCATATATAGAAGAAGAAAAATTTGGAAAAAAAAACATGGGAGCTGAAGGGACTTTTATTACTAAGGGTCTACTTGGATTGAGGGTTAAGAGAGTTAAGTGAGAGGAAGTTAAGTGAGGGGAAGATAAAACCATGTTTGGTTTGAGGGTGAGGGTTTAGGAGGGAGGGTTATAGAAGGTTAAGTGAGGGTTTATTTTACCCTCTTTTGTCCATTTTTTAACCCCCCAAATCGGAGGGTTAACGAGGGTAATTGAGGAATTTTGTTTAAAAAGTCATAAATATCCCTTATTTGTTTTATAAAAAATCATATTTGTTTCTCCATTTTTTCTTGTTCTCAACATGTTAATCTGTACCTTCCTAACTTCTGAATATATTTTGACAAGTTCTAATTAAAATTTCAATCAAATTTAATTTTATGACATATGTAATAAGGTTATTTTGGTAACTATCATATTTTTATTAATTATCCTCTCACTCAAAACCTCCAATCCAAACAAGGTTCTATGTATTGACTCTACTCCGCCTCACTCTACTCCATATCATTTAACCCCCACTTAACTCTGCTTTTTTTTCCCTCAATCCAAGCAGACCCTAAGGAGGCATTGCACCCCACTTAACTTCTGAATATATACCCTAAAATAAATAAAAATTCGAAACTACCCCTGCCCCCCTCTCTTCCCCCGTCCCTCTTCGGCGATGCACCCCCTCCTTCTCAGGCGATGCCCCTCGCCCCCCTCTTCTCTCTGGCGATCGATGCCCCTCCCCCTGGTGCCTCCTCCGCCGGTGCACGGCAGTAAGGGCGGGCGGTGGGAGGTGGGGGACGGCGAGAGGAGGCGGCGTGGGTGGGGCGGTCGAGGGGGCGACGTGAGGAGGGGGTATTGGAGGGGGGAGACGCGTGGGTGGGAGCAACCGAGGGGGACGGTGGGAGGAGGGGGCAATCAGGAGAGCGGCGGGAGGGGGGAGGGGACAGCTGGTGGGTGCGGTGGAGAAGAGAGATAGGGGAAGGGTATTTTTGAAAAAAAAAAAATTAGGGTATCAAATTGTAAAAAAAAAAAGTTTAGGGTATCAAGTTAAAAAATAGTGATAGTTGAGGGTATCAAGTTGCAATTAAGCCATAGATTATTTGCCATCCAAATAGTAATTTAACCAAGCTAGCAATGAGAAATAGTGCTAGAAGTGAAAACAAGACGAACGAAAATACCAAACTTATAAAGAAATTAGGAAACCTCAAATATTGAGGTACTTTGAAGTACTTTAAGCTAAAGAGCTTCTGATGCCCCCGAATAGGGTATTGCTATTTGGACCACGGTTTGTGACCGCTCTTTTGCCCGCAAGCCACGTGTCAGCATTTTATTGGTCCAAATTTTTTGTGGTAGGCCCAAGCTAGCAGGGGCAGGGCTATTGACACATGGCGTGCAGGCCAAAACGCGGTCAACCCTTGCATGCAAAAAAGCATATATTTTTTTCTCGAATAATTATTCCTCAATTTTTTTAGGGTCTAAGATAGCCTATCCCTAGAGATAGAGAAACTATGTTGCACAGACATAAATGTGACAAGACACAACACAGGACATAAAAGGACTTAGTTTTCTACCGTGTCCATGTCGCAATTTATGGACACAAGAACACGACATTGAGAAACTAATAGAGAGAGTGAAAAAGCCCTTCATTTTTATGCCCAAAAACCCTAAAATAAAAAATAAAAAAAATCCTCCAAAAAAAATGCCCTTCGTAACCAAAATAAACAACATTTTCAAAAAATAAGTTATGGAAATTTTGTGCAGACAAAATCAAAGAGCTTCTAGATGCCTCCATGAACAATTATTTCCTCAAATATTTCTAGGAACTAGGGTTAGGGTTTAAGGAAGGCTAACCCAACAGACATATGCTGGACAGAGAAGACATGGACACAAAAAAGAATTTTGCGTGTCCTGGAGTATCTATGAGTGGTTGTGTCGTGTTCAGTATATATCCGACGCGACACAGCACATTTATTCTTACGAGGGAAAAAATATAGGGTTAGGATTCAAGTAAGGAAAAAAAGGATTGGCTAACTAACTGATAGGTGCTGATTTGAAGAAGACACTGAGCTGAGAACAGTTAGTTGTGAACAGTTGGTTCCCGCCGCATATTCTTTTCAAACTTTTTTTTAAAATTCAAATAAGTACGAACTCAGCAGGATTCCTTGCTAGCTCAGCTAATGGGATTAGTTACTGCCGAGTCAGCAAATTGGGTTAGTTAGTGCCTAGTCAGCTAATTGGTGCTCAGAGCACAGGATTAGTTACAGCCATTGTAAGTTCCATATATAAGGAATGGTATGGAAAAAGTTGATCTTCTTTTCTCAGTTTTAGTTGCTTGTCTATTGTAGCCATTGTAATTTCCATTCCAGTAATAAATCTCTCCAAACCCTAGTTCCTAATTGCCTTTCAATTGCCTTCTTCTTCGAGTTCCTTTGATTGTAGAACCATCATCATGGCGAATCGGCTCAGAAACACGCCGTCCCCGAATCTATTAGGTAGGGTCCCTAACAATTTGGTATCAGAGCTCCAAGATCCCGTGGTAGTCACCATTGAAGAACATAGCTCAAGCTGCCATGGATCTCTGCATGGATCGGGGTGAAGTTTCTACTGAAGCGAGGGTACAATCCATGGAAGGTAAATTCCTTCAACTCAATGACAAAATGGATCGAGTCTTGTGGGAATTGTCTAGATCTAGGCGAGATATTGAGTTGCTGAGTGCTCAAGTTGGTATAAACAACATTATTCAACCTTCCACCACTTCCACTTCCCAGATCTACAATTCTACTCCCAATGGTCCACCAAATGAAGCAGGAACGACGAACCCATGTTATTGCCCAAAACCCTAGAACTTCAGCACTAATCATCCAAATCAGACGCCTAGAGGTGCCTGCCAGTAGACCACCATATATATACTCTGATGTCCAACTCTCCTTATGTGCCTCCACCAATTTCCCTTTCCACACTACCGATTCCAGAAACGGGATCCTAGCCAGCTAACCACACCAATCATCAAAACCAAGGTTGGGGACAACCTACACTGAGACTGAAGATACCTGACTTTGATGGGTTATCTGATGTGGATGACTGGATATTGAGGGTGACACACTACTTCAATTACTATATATAGTGTGCCAGATCAGGGGGGCCGAGTAAGGGTATGCTCAGTTCAGATGAAGGGCATTGCTACTTGTTGGGTCGATTGGATCATGAAGGTTGGGGGGAGGGTCTCTTGAGTTGGGGAAGAATTTTGTCAATCCCTTAAAATAGAATTTTGTCAATCCCTTAAAAAATATTTATCGGGTTTTCTATGCGAAAAGCCTTGACACTGGCAATTCTGGAAATTAAACAATAAAAACAACGGAAGTTTTCTATGCGAAAAAAATATTTATTGGGTTTTCCTCCAGAGAAAGATCAGAGAGCAGAAATTTGATAAAAAAAATGATCTTGCTTCGATTTCGGAATTGAAAATTTTCCATCTAGAAAAAGAAAGAAAACCTAGAAAAATAAGAGAGGGATTGAAGAAAGAGAGGGTAACCAAGTTTTTTTTTTTTTAAATTGCAATCAACAAAGTTAAGACAGTCAAATCTCCAATAAATTTAAAACAATCTAATTCAAAATCAAATCCTGGTCCAACTTACATTGTGGTCTACAATCTATACCTAATGAAATTTAACTGATCACAAATCTAATCTGATTTTATTTAATTAATTTGTAATCATAATTTGAATCAAACTAGCGACCATCAGTTAGTTTTATTTGCTTTCGTAAGCAAACTGCATAAATGGAAAAAACAAAATCCTTGATTGAGAAATATGTATATGTATGTTTCCTATAATAGGATAGGGAAATCATACCATACACGGATCCAACTAAATCCTGGTCCAATTCATATACGGATCCAACTAAAACCATATATAGCAACCCCTACCCCTTATAAATATATCCCCCTTCGCCTCTTTTATTTTCCATCTTTTTCCTCCAAACCAAACCAAAATCTCTCTTTAAGTTTCCAATCCTTCCTTCTTCTTTTTTCCTCCTAATTACTAATTACAATGGCTTCTTCTTCTGAAGAATTAGCGAAGAAGAAGATGATTACCTTGAGGAGTTTCGACTTACAGGAGTTCAAGGTGGAGGAGGTCGTGGCAATGGAGTCCGAAACAATCCGTCGTATAATCGAGGACGGATGTACTGAAAACGGGATCCCCGTCCCCAACGTCGACGGCAAGATACTCTCTAAGGTCATCGAGTACTGCAAGAAGCATGTCACATCTTCTTCTTCTTCTTCTTCTTCTTCTTCTTCTTCTGAGGACCTTAGGACTTGGGATACCAGGTTCATCGAAGTCGACCAGGCCACCCTCTTCGATCTCCTCATGGTGAGGGTCATCTCTTCTTATTTAATAAGGTCTATTTTCTTTTAAATGTTTCCACTGCATATTTATTCTTTAGGTCCAACTAAAAAGATTGTTGCTTTCACTTTCAGGCCGCAAATTATCTCGACGTCAAAAGACTCTTGGATATAACATGCCAAAAAGTTGCTGACATGATCAAGGGAAAAACTCCAAAGCAGATTCGCGAGATGTTCAATATTAAGAATGATTTCACTCCCGAAGAAGAGGAAGAGATCCGAAGGGAGAACCAATGGGCCTTCGAGTGAACATTAGTTGTTGCTAGTAGTTAGTTTTCGTCTTTTAGGAAAAAGTAGGCAAATTAAGGCATCCTATATTTATATATTCTACCAATATTACTCTATGATTCTGGTCAAAATGGTTTTCCTGGGGTCAAAGAGTTGCATTATTCTTTATGATTCTCTACATAGTTCCACTATTGATTATTAGAATATAGTTTTGATTATTATAGCAAAGAAGCCAACAAACGTCATAATTTTTTCTTATTAAATTCTTATTGGAACTATTGTTGTGAATTTGAATTTCCCAAAATGAATGAAGCAATGGAACTCAATTTTGTATCTGAGCTGCTGCATGTGCCTTGTTATATATGAAACAATGGATTTCAAGTGCGCAAGAGCGCGTGCCCGCGGGCGCGTGTGGCGCAGGTTGCGCATGTGTGCAAAACAGAAATCCTTGGAGGATTCTGAAAACAAAAAAGCTAAGAAGATTTTCGTAAAGGTGACAAACGAGAAATCTAAAAAGAATTTCGTAATCGGAGAAAGCCTGCTGGGATGTTTAGAACACCGGCGCTCAAAGCTAGATCCGCCCACAAGGTCAGCTTCCAGGAACCAACAAGTTCAAAAGAACTCTGGAATGCTCTGCCAATCTGCTCACGGACGGACTCCTCGAAAAACTGAGAACTCACAGATTGCGCCTACGCAGAAGCTCTCTTCTCCCTCCGTGGAAAATTTCGTCAAAACGTACTTCTGTTGAAAGAGAAGAGAGACTCTATATATAAGCTCTCTCTGTAACTGCCTAGATCCTGAATGTGCGCGACGTTTGAATGTCAGATCCATAATTATCAGATCTGTTTTCGCACGTTACGAAACGGTTCAGTTACAACCTGCACGCCAATGAGCGCCAACGTGCGCGAGCACAATGTTGCGCCACTGCGCATATGGTTGCGTGTGCCTAGCGTTCAGTGCTCAAGTACGTAAGAGCGCGTGCGCACAGTGCGCACCTGCGCCAGTCGTGCCCGCGCGCACGTGTGCAGCCTGTGCCACACGCGTCCGCGCGCACTTGGGCAACTTGCACCACCTGCGCCCGCGCGCACTTGCGCAACATGCGCCACCTGCGCCCGCGTGCACTTGCGCAACATGCGCCACCTGCGCCTGCGCGCAATGCTCGCACCGCTCGCCACGGCTCGCCATCGCGCGCCATCTGTCCACGCCAACTGGTCTCGTAACCTGGCGCACAACCGATAGCGCAAGAGGCTCATGCAACGAGCGCAACTTAAGCGCACTATGCGCCTAACGACGATGCTGACGTGCTAAGTGGAAAGTGTACCAACAAAATGCCAGATTATGCCTCATGAGCCCGAGCCCGAATCCGAGTCCGAGTCCGAGTCGCTAAGCCCCTTCGGGACTTAGCCCATATGGAATTAAATTAAGCTTGGCCAAAAAGCATGAATGCTTTAATAGGTGTCTTATCCTTACCTTCATGTAAAATCATCCACATGGTCCCCTCCTTAGGGTCACCACCTCATGTGCATCTCTCCATTTCTCAAGAGGTGTTTAATTAAGTAATTATTGATTATTTTATTATTTATAGTATTTTAGAGAAATTTATTTGATTATGAGATATAGTAATGCATATTATATGATATATATATATATACACTGCTCATAATGCCTAGTAGTAACATATTATTTTATTTGAGTATTATGTTTTGGAAAATTTTACGATTTTTCTAAATTAATTATGGTATTATTGATATACCCATGGATACATGTATATATGAGTATATATAACTATATATATTGAATTAAATGATTATATATATATTGAAGTATATGGGAATATATAGGGATTTTTAATTGTGTATAAATATCTAGAAATTTATTGGAGTTTTTATGTATACAAATTCTAGTAAATAAATAGGCAACATATATATATATATATATATATATATATATATATATATATATATATATATATATATATATATATATTAAAAAAATATTTTATTTTTCATATATATATAAATTTAAAAAAAAAAATATATATATATATAAATTAATAATATATATATTTTTTCATATATATATATTTTATTTTTTAAATTTATATATATATATATATATATATATATATATATATATATATTTTGTTTTTATATATATATATATATATATATATATATATATATATATATATATATAAAGGTTAATAAAAAGTAAATAAAAACCCGCAGTACTGTTCACATGAATAGTACTGCCATCTAACCCGACCCCCCCCCCCCCCCCCCCCCCCCCGCGAGCGCACAGCACCTATTTCAAATCCGTAGGAATTTCCACTACCAGAATAAGTCGTTTTAGCGACGCCTAAAGACGTCGCTAAAACGACAAATTTCGTCGCTAAAAATATTTAGCGACGAAATTACCGATGTTTTGGGCTTGTCGCAGAAATGTAAGTCGCTGATCTTCAAAACGTCGCCAAACATCGCAAGTACCGACGTTTACCGACGTATATATACGTCGGTATATTACCGACGTCTACCGTCGTGTCGTCGGTGGATTAGCGACGTGTTTAACGTCGCTACGCGTCGATAAATTTACCGACGATTACCGTCATGTCGTCGGTGGTTTAGCGACGTGTTAAAAGTCGCTACACGTCGGTAAAATCCTGGGAATTTACCGACGTTTACCGTCGTTTAAATTGTCAGTAAATGTCGGTAATTCCTGGGATGATTACCGACGTTTACCGACGTATAAGGACGTCGGTACCCTGGAAAATATTGCAGATTTACCGACGTTTACCGACGCAAACTTACGTCGGTGGACGTGGTAAACGTCGGTAAACGTCGCTAAATCTGCAAAAAAATAAAAAAATAAAATACAGAATGTCCATTTCTCAGAATGTCCATTTCTACAACAATCACAGAATGTCCAGTTCTCAGAATGTCCATTTCTCACTGTACACAGGTTTCAGTCCCTATAACCAAGTCTACAACAATCACACAACAACAAGTATCCAAATAACCAAGTCTACAACAATCACACAACAACAAGTATCCAAATAACCAAGTCTACACCAAATAACAAAGTCTACAACCAAATAACCAAAGTCTACAACCAAATAACCAAAGTCTACACACAACCAACAAATAGAATAGGATCCAAACATCCAAATCTACACAACCAACAAATATCCAAGTCACAAACAAAGAATGAAACAAACACAAACAAACAGTCCTAACTAGGACTACTAGGAATCTGGTACAGGAGGGGCACCGCCGCGACGAAGGGATAAGAGCAACTCATACTCCTCAAGTGAAATCGATACCGATGGAGCAGGCAGCGACGTCGGTGGAGTCGGTGTCGAAGAAGAAGGCGGTGGAGGCGGCGGAGTCGACGACGATGAAGGCGCACCCGGAGGACCAGCACGCTCCAACGCTGTAAGTCGCTGGTGGTATGAATCCATGATAGATAACATTCTATCACTGCTCTGGACCATCGAATCCTGCCCCAATCTCAGCCTCTCGGCCATGGTCACTTGTCCTGTCTGCAGCTCCGTGACCGTGCGCTCTAACCCTCCAACGGTGCGCTCTGTCCTCTCAATCGTCTCCATGAGGTCCATAATGTCGCGGTCGAGCGCATCCAATCGTGCTAGCAGCACAGGATCGTCCGTAGGGTGCTGAGACTGCTCCTCGATCCGTCGTAGCAGGTCGTCACGAAGAGGCTCCATCATCTGGTGGACTCGGGCAGACTCCTGGGACGACTGTGGACCATGCACACTAGCAGGAGATGCCCTAGAGGACTGGGTCGCAACTAGGGTGCCATAGGATCCCGTACCGTAGTACGTACCCCTACGGAGTCCACCAGCGGCGGCAATCCACAGCTCGTTCGTCGACGGAGCTTGAGTGGGCTGCGAGGAAGTACCGGCCTCTCCTGCATCAGGTGCACTAGCAGCCGCCCGTTCCCGCAGCCTCTGATACTCGGCTTAGAAAGTATGGATAGTACTCTATAATTTCTAATTTCTAATTAATGTACTTATTATTACTAACTACATGAATATTTATTTGCATCATATTTACTAAGTTATATTAAAATTGACACGAAGTATTATATTAACATAACGTATTGTAATACTTACATAGGTCTGCTCGGCCCTCTCGTCAATAAGGTCTTCACCCTTCCGATGGATGGCCAGGAAGACGGTCACCATGTCGGCGTTACCGACCTTCCTTACCTGTAATTAAATATATTATCTTAGTAATAATTTATCAGTTTTGCATTAAAATAATATTTCTAAAAGAGGAAGACATACCAGACGACGAAAATGTTCCGTTATCGGAATCGACCCACCGCACCACTTCGAGGCATGTTGCCTAGCCGCCTTGGCCTTCTCCGACTTCTCTTTGTACCTTGGCTCGTCGAATCGAGCCTTCATCGCATTCCACTGATCAGGGGTGATCCAACCTTGGATCGGCTTTCCGGCACGATCACGATCCTTCTGATCATTGATAGCGTCGCGGATCAGCTTGGCAGCGACGGCAGGAAACATCCCCTCAATAAGCTCGGCCCGGTGCGGTGGATAGAAAAACATATCCTAGAAGAGCGCAAACCAAATATTTATCAGTTATATATAATATGCAAAAATTATATGATTCATGTTAAAAGCAAATATATTTTAACCTTGAAGCGCGCAAACCAGAAGGCCTTCCTCTCGTCCGTAGCATAAGAGTAGTTAATCCAAGCACCACCATAATTATGCCTCAGCATGTGGCCTAGACGTCTCTGTACCTCGGGGGGACGATATCTATACAAATATGTTATATTCATGAAAAAAGTTAATTTATGATAAAAACAGAAAAAAAAAATTATAAACCAAAACACCTACTTTGTACCGTCGGCCCAGATCTCCGTCCTCCTCTCCTCCGGAGGTGCGCACGCATCATCTGCATGATGCTGGTCGGCCGTCGGCGCCGCCGCCTCGGCCGTCGCCGCAGCCTCCGCCATCTGCTCATCCGTCTCCATCGTCGTATCAGCAGCAGGAACGCTAGACGGGCGAGCACTCTCAACAGGCCTGGAACTACTCGTCCCAGGAGATATGCCACGTGACGTCGTCCCAGCAGGCCCAGCTACTGTCCGATATGGAGGAGTAATCGGCGACGAGGATCCAGAGCCGGTACCAGTAGGAGGTACCGAAGGAAAACTCCGTCCTCTAGCAGTACCTGTAGGAAGTACCGGAGGATCATGACCTCATCGTCCCCCTCAGAACGCTCCGCGACGACCTGCCATACCTGATAACAGCATATGATAATACAACAAATAATAGAGACTAGAAATATGAAAGTACAACAAATAATAGAGACTAGAAATATGAAAGTACAACAAATAATAGAGACTAGAAATATGAAAGTACAACAAAGACAAGATAATAACCAAGACAACATATGATGATATATTCTACAATAAACATCAAAGTCCAGATAATATATTCTAGAAGAAACATCAAAGTTCAGATAAGTATATCTCTCTCAATCATCTTCAGAATAATCATCTTGTTCGTCTTCCTCGACCTCATCTTCCTCTTCCTCCTCATCTTCACTTTCATCGTCGCCTTCGTCGACTTCGTCTTCCTCTTCGAATAATTCTACATCTTCTATATTATGTGTCGTGTAATGCGTAACTTTCGTGGAGTCCACATCCACAATATTGGTTACAAGAGGTAGCTCATCCTCCTGGTAAGCTTTTTCGTCAACATCAAAAGTATCTCTAGCTTTAGCCTTGCATACTGTCCACCAGTCAGACTTCGTTGCTCTCCGTCTCGGATAAGCTGTGAAGTACACGAGCTGAGCCTGAGTTGCTAGGACAAACGGTTCGTAGCCTTGATATCTACGCTTGTAGTTTATATCCAGAAGACCATGCTTGTCAATTTTCTAACCTTGATTTTCAATCGGATCGAACCATTCACACTTGAACAACACGATCTTTGCAGGTTCTCTGCCATTATTATATGACAACTCCATAATCTCTCGTAAGATGCCAAAAAAATCATTTCCTGGATCGACGTCTTTGTAGTTCGAAGACTTGATACACAAACAACTATTTTTCGTAGAATCAAGATCCAGGAAGCTGTCTCTGATCGGAGCATTTGTCGACTTGAACCGAAAGCCATTGACACAGTAACTTGGCCATATTTTAACAAAAGTAATTGGTCCCTTGGCAAGAGTTCTAGTTAATTCAATCTCGGGTGAAATTAGACGATCGACCTGAATATCAAAGAAGCGATAATAAGTTATTTATTGTGCAGTTGCATTAGAAGAGGCCAGTAATTATCGAGCTACTTACATATTCGCTCAACCAAGAAGAAAAATGACGTCTCATTTCTTGTTCTAATGCTTCGTCTGTTAGGTAGGGTCTAACCAGCCTCAACTCATCATTATATGTGCTGGAAAACAATAAAGCAACCGCCGATTAGTACAATAATATTAGCTTATACTATTACATTAAGATGACGTAAACTCATCATCCTGAGTTACTTACCCCTCTAGCTTCTCCACTTCATCCTCGTCGCAATTGAGTAATACATACAACTTAGCAGCCCTTAGCTCTTCGTCATTCAAATATCTCTTCTTCATTTTCCCCGAAGGCTTTTCAGACGCATTGAATACTTTCAGTATTCCATCATTAAATTCTTGATATCCGTCGTCGTTTCTCGGAGCCCTCGTTCTATTCGTAGCAACATGAGGTTTGAAATAGGAGGAGCAGAAATTTGTAATCTCCTCGAGAATATAGGCTTCATAAATAGAACCCTCGACCCGAGCCTTATTTTTCACCTTTCTTTTTAGGTGATTCAAATGTCGCTCGAACGGGTACATCCATCGATATTCGACGGGTCCACCAACACGTGCCTCGTAGGAAAGATGAATCGACAAATGCTCCATAGAGTCGAAGAATCTAGGAAGGAATACCCTCTCTAGCTTGCACAGTGTTACCGCAATGTCCTTCTCTTGCTTTTCTAGACGATCAACGGGCAATTTCTTAGAACAAAGGTCCCTGAAGAATATGCTAAGCTCCGTCAATGGATCCCAAATCTTTTTCGTTAGAAACCTATTCATATTCTCCACAGGATTACACCAAATCCTAGCCAAAATCGAATTTAAATCGATCGAATTTTGGGATTTAAAAACAAGTATATATTCTATACGTATGCTCGGGAAAAACCAATCCTTGTAACCAAAACCTACTCGTGATCAACCCTCTCGACTCTGGAGTGACCCCTGGACCTGGACGAACACCCCGAGCCACCTGCACCCCACCACGGATCGCCGGAGTGCCGCCGGAGCAGTCAAATCCGGCCGACAACAGAGGATACTCTGTTCGGTTTCAGCCGCCAGGTGCCCAACTTCTCACTCTGATTTCTCCATCCATATGCGATCGTTTGTGTTGCCGTAAATTTCTATAGGAAGCCAACATACCCCTCTTCGAAACCCTTCAAAGGGAATTCGACATAACACTTTAGATTGCCCGTGGGATCGACGCAAAGTCGAGCAGATTCTGTCCAAAAACAGAGTGATAGGGGCTGCCCCAACCCGCCACTTAGAAGGCCAATCATGGCTGACCTACTGACTATTCTTGAAATACAACTTAAGACGGTCCAAGATAATATATACGCGAGTAGAAGCCAACTTGTAGATGGTGATTTCGTTAATTGTATGCAAAGATAATTGGATGTGAACATGCACAAAAAGTTGTTTCGAAAATTGTAAATTTAGAAAAAACTTTTCCCGATACGGCGTGCACCCCGACAAATCGGGCGACGTGGTCGAGCACTATACACATAGAAAGGCACGTATGGATGTTGCCGACGTGTGGGAACTGACGGAACCCGATTTTGTTGCGTGTGCGCGACGAAATCAGTGCGTATCCGTCGAGATACCCCCGTATCGACCTTCTGCAAACTTGGCCATAACTTCGTGTACGTTCGTCGGATCGACACGAAACTTGTACCATCAGGATTGAATCATTTCTCTGGTCATGTGTGCCAAGTTTGGTCCAATTCTGAGAAGGTCGACCGGAACGCCTATTTGGCGGGCCCGCAACCCGCTCTAACGGACAAATTTGTACACGGTCCGTCGGAATCCAACTTTGGACATACGGTTGGGTTCATCTCCTCAAACCGGATCCGTAGACATATAGTATGACGACTTTAGAGATCGTAGACATTGGCACGCGTTTCGGTGCAAAACGGATCCAACAGCGAACATCGTTTTGACCCAAAATTACGATTTTGCCCCTATTCCAGAATTCGACTTGTGGACAGGCATTTTCTAGATAAATCCTTTACATCGGGAACGTTTTTGATGTTTGTTTCAGCATCCGGAGCCGTTCATGGATTGTGAGATTCTTGCTGACGTGATTGATTGCTTGGAGTTGTTATTCCCGCTCTGCCAGGCAAGATACCTTGCCACCTTCTCTGTGATTTACATATTCTTATTTTCAGTTATTTATTTTTAGCATTTCTTATTGCTGTTATCATTATAAAACTGCGTGTCCAAGTCACACTTGGGTGCAAGCGATTTTATCAGTCGTTTTCTTGCTTTTGTTTATTTCTCTTGCATTGACTTAGCCTAGTGACCGCCCATTGTTGATGAGGTATTGGTATACCTCATACGGCCTTGACACTTGTAGTACCATGAGTTGTGAGTCACGTGTAGGATACGTACCTGCATAGACGGCTGACCACCGATGCGTATGGAGCGTGCGATGGATATTCACAACTGCATATTCACAGTAGAATGGTCAGGAATCCCTATTACATGCATCCCCTTTCTTTTATATTATATATCACAGTTTATATGTCATGATGTTTTCTTGTATCTTGTTACGTCCCACTGAGGACCTAGTTATCTCTTCAGGGTTAGACGAGTTCCCACATGAGTACGGAGCGGCACTGGATCCATCATATATTGATGACGAGGCATCTGCTGTTGATTTCTAGCCTATTCAGTTATTGAGACATTTAGTGGATATTTTCACATCTCTTTTCTTTCTATTTTGCGGAGGTTGGACTCCGATCTTGTGAGACTAATTTTTATAGCCGTTTGGAGTGGGTATGTCCACCCGACTATCTTTTGATACACTCATTTATTATCTGGACTCTATTATCTTCTGTGTTGAGCTGTGATGAGATTAGATTATATTATTCTGGCCTGTGATTATTTTATATACAGCTTATGTACGTATACGAGAATTCTATACATTGGAGTATTCTTCGTATATATGCATCTGGCATTTTCACGTACTCGGTACTATGTATTTTGGGACTAGAACGTTACATATTTTTGTGGTAGCCCATGCAAGTTAGAAAATATTGTTGGGTTACATGACTGTGCCCAACAAGCCTGCATATAGGAATATGAATAAGTATCTCATCCAGAACTACTACCTCCTTTGACTTCCAATCTTTTCAAAAATTCCTTTGATTACTTGAATTACCTCATATCTAACCTTTCCTAATATCATCCTATTTTCTTCTTTGTGCCAACAGTATACAATTAGGAAACGGACGTACTGCCTTGGCCCTCACGTCTGGTGAAACGGCTACCACGGAGGGACAGAATCCTCTGATGACTCCGGTGACACCATATCAGCCAGGATAGTCACAGCCTACCTCGACCCAGTCGACGGTGCATCAGGAGACACAAGCACCCCAGTCAGCCAGGCTGGGCAGACCATGACTGTGCCACCAAGAGGGAATATACCACCACCACCACCATTCCCTCAGTAGTTTCCGCCATGGTCGGGACCTCAGATGCCTCCGCCATCGACTGATGGGAGCCCTACTTCCCAGTTCATGTATGCCATGATGCAGGCTAGTGGCAGCAGACTGAGCTAATGAGACAGACTATGATGACAGCATTGGCTAGATCTCTACCTCCGGCACCGGTACCAGCACCAGCATCGGCTCTGCATTCTTATGAAGGCTCTATCAAAAACTTCACAGACATGAACCACAAGGCCTTCAAAGGAACGGAGAAGCCACTAGAGGTATCACAATGGCTTATTAGTACGGAGAAGCTACTGAAGGCATCCCAGTTGCCAGCTCGAGATTGGATGACAGCAGTGGACCTACCATTAGAAGATAATGCTCACCACTGGTGAAAGGCAGAAGAGAGACGATTAGGCACTGGGATCACCTGGAAGCAGTTCTATGATGCATTTTATGAGAGATTCTTCCCTATTCATGTTCGAGACGGTCTCTACGACCAGTTCCTTCATCTGAAGCAAGAAAATATGGCAGTTGATGAGTATGACTCAGAATTTAATCGCCTGAGTAGATTTGGTACGGGTTTGATCCTGACAGAGCTAGAGAAGGCGAGGAGATTCCATCGAGAGCTTGCACTGGAGCTCAAGTCTTATACAAATACACAATCTCGAGTCTCCTATTCAACTATCTTGGAAGAAGCTCGTGCTCAGGAGATTCTTCGCAAGGAGCAGCTGCAGACATCGAGACGCCATACGCCAGCAGTTACACCAGCCTGAGTTACTCAGGGATCCTATCAGAAGGCCCATAGGACAGCACCAGCAGAGGCACTCACCTTATCAGAAGTCTGTTTGCCATTACTGCTGAAAGCAAGGACATCTCCAAAATGACTGTAGGACTCGCCTTTGATTGTGCTTGAGATGTGGATCCAACCAGCACATGCTCATGGACTGTTCGGAGCAACAATGGTTATGGGTTCGTAACCCTTTTATGTTCTCAAGAACAAGTACCCACTATTATCTAATAGTTTTCCAGTCAGTAGTCCTCCCTTGAACCGAAAGTTAGATGTCTAGTAGATTTCTCTTTAAAATAATAACATAAAACTTATGGTAGGATTACAAAGACATACTATCAGAATGCCTTCAAGCCCATCTTCCCTGCTGTGTCTTCGACCAGCTGGCGCTTGAGGCCCTTCGGGAACGGATTCGCCAGGTTCTCCTGACTCCGAGCATCGATCACTACAATGACACCTCTCTTGATGAGATCATTCACTGCCATGTGCTTTAACCGCACAATTCTCTTTTTCCCATTGAAGATATCATTTGATGCCACCGTTTGTTTATCTTGTTTCAGATCCGCAGTAGTCCGAGTTAGGACAGTTTTTTTAGTGTTTGTTTACCTTGTTTCAGTATTGGTTGTGGATTATTTGTTTGTGTAGACTTTCATTATTGGTTGTGGATTCATGTGGATATTGGCTGTATACTTTGGATCGACGATTACCGACTTTGGATATTTCACTCTTTTAGACTTTTACTCTTGTTTGTCTAGATACATATGTATATTGTGATGTACCGGTGTTGAGTGTTACACCGAAGGGGTCGGCGAACCCAGGATTAAAATGTGCTTCTATGTATTTATTGTTATTTATTAAACTGCAGGAAGAAAATGTGATTCTGTGGACATTCTGTATTTTATTTTATTTTATTTTATTTTATTTTATTTTGAATTTTAGCGACGTTTAGCGACGCTTACCGACGTCTATCTGCGTCGCTAAACGTCAGTAAACATCGCTAAATTATCAGGTATAGCGACGTTTACCGACGTTTACCGACCCATTTTCTCTCGGCGACAGAGTCGATAAACGTCGGTAAAAAGTAGCATACGTCGCTAAATTCACCGACGTTGACCGACATCAGAGAGACGTCGCCATTTTTCCGACGTGGTGTCGATGAGCGTCGGTGATTAGTTGTAACACCCAGTTTTCCAGATGAGGGTAATTTTAAAATTTTGTAATTATAATTATTATTTATTGATTATTATTTCATATTATGATTTTTTGGTGATTTTTAATCATTTTTAAACTATTTAAAATTATGACTTGTGATTTTGACATTTTACTATTGTTTGGTTTTAATTTCGAGGAAATTTGTCACCCCCAGTTTTCAGGAACAGGGATATTTTTATCATTTTGTATTTTTGAAATTTTTTTGAAATTTATTTTATTATTTATGATATTGTTTTGGGATTATTTGAGTCGGGTTCGAATTTCAGCTCAATCCGACTTGAAACAGGGACCCGGGGGTAGTATTGACTTTAGTGGACCCACACACTAGTTAGACATGGCCCACATGATATTAATTTTAGTCCACATGATATTAATTTTAGTTAGAGGTTAGACTAATTATTATGAATAAGGTTAGTGTGATTAGAGACTTTAGAATGACTAATTTAGCCCCAACCAATTAGCCCTTTCCTAATACTAATAGAATAGGTTAGTGGGGGAATTTTGGACCTTACTATAATAGGATAAATAGCCCCATATGGCCAGCCACTTTGGGAGAGGATAGGCTCAAGTTCATTTCATTATTCTCATCCACACTCTCTCTCTTGTTCTTCCCCAAATTTCTAGAGAGCAATCCCTAGCAATTTCTCCACCAAATTCTTCCATTTCGCCACCAAATCTTCTTCTTTACTTCTCCATTCTAGCCAAGGAGGAAGCTACCCAAGTTTGGGAGGATTCGGAGCTCGTTCGTGTCCTTTTGGAATCTCTACGTGTCGGTGTCGCTCCGGGAAGGCTTTTCTTCGATTCGATCTACCGGGAGGTATAAATCCCTTCTCCTTTTCATTTCCTCATGTATATAGGTCTATTTTGAACCCATAGGAATGACCCCCATGGTTGTATCTCCATTTGTGTCCATTTCGTGTCCATTTGGAGGTCATAGGAGTGTCCTTTGTGTTGTGGTTGTGTACATGTGGGAAAACCCCAAATTTGGACACACTATGTATTGTTGTTATGTATGAATGAATTATTACATGTTTCATCTCATATTTTTGTATTGGAGATGTGTTCTATAGTGTCTCATATAGATATATTAGTGTAGAGAGTGAGTTCTTGCTATATTATGTTATATACTTGTGTTCTTTTGTCGCAAACTACCCAAATCCGTCATAATTTTTATCCACGTTTTTAGTAGGTTTTTTTTAAAAGAACCGTATCGAAGTTAGCTTTCCAAATATATATTTTAATAAGCCAAATTCTTTCTGTAACTTTCTGTAGAATTATTTGAGTGTCAGCTGTACGAAAGACGAATGCGTTTCGGTATTTTCGCGATTCCGGGAGCTTCCGGACACGAAAATGCGATCCGTTTGAAGTTTCGGAAAGCGAACATGAAGTACTACAACGTACTTTAATCCTAGAATTTAGTGAATGCCCAATTGGTACAGCATTGGTTTTAAGTAAAAGAGTGACTATACGATATATGCATTTTGTGTAACCTATGAGCCTATGTAGTATGGATATTAAATGAATATAGAGTATGTAATGCATGATATGTTAGATGAATGAAATGATATATATATATAATATATATCCTATTTACATTAATGTATATATATGGTTGAATGCAAGCATGTAGGAATGCAATTAATGTAATATATGTAAGCAATGCATAAATGCATAAATGAAAGAATGATATACAATGCATGCATGAAAGTATATAATGAATGCTAGATATAAATGCAAGGTATATATGTAATGATAGATATGAATGCATAATGCAAAAATATTGTAAATGCAATATCAGATTTCATATGTAGACATAGAACCAATGCATAGCTAATATTTAGATTGAATGTTAGTTCATTTTAGGTTGTTCGAACACTGAACTGTCCATGTAAGCATATATACCTTCCTTCTCCTATTGCCAAGCCAATTTTAGTTTTTAATATAGTGGAATGTCTATGAATGTAATGTTAACCTTCAACCCCTTAATTCGAAATATTAGTTAATTTCAGTATTAGACAATGCATGAGCTGTATGCCTATGGGATGTTGGCTTAATGGCAGATTTCAGATAACATAGTTCATTTTATGTGGTTAGTTACACCAGTTTATGGGATAGCTCACTTTAGTTTATATGTAAATATGGAACTAAACTGAGAATGAACTTCACCCTCTGCATAAGGACACCCCACTCTATATCAACCACCATGCCATGTAACCCTTCTCTAAATGATTGCTATAATATATATAGATTTATGTAAAGTATAGATGCTTGTTAGTTATAACTTAAATAGTCTCTACTCTAATGTATATAGATGTATACTTGTAGCCATGCATGTTAAGTATAATACATGTGTAATATAGATGGGTTAGCTTTGTGCCATGTGTAGTGTAAACTCATAACTAGTGTTGATTTCTCTTTTCATGTACACCTCCATGTTCACACACACACACATAGCTTTACATGTTAGTTCTTTTCTCTTATATATATATATATATATATATATATATATATATATATATATATATATATATATATATATATATATATATAATGTTGAATATGCATGAATGTGATGTATCTTGATATGTGACTTGTGTTAGCTTGTATAGCCTTGGATTTGTATGGTGTGTACTAGCTAGGGTAGACTGGTTAGGCCTAGTGAGACTACATTGAGTCTATGTTGACCCAGTTGACCTAGCTTTGACTAGATAGTTGACTAGAGTTGACCAAGTGTTGACTTTAGCCTAGTTTGACCTAGACAGCATGTAGATGCATTGTAGCAGTCTATTTCCTTATTTTAGACATGTTGTAACTTGTGTTGCTCTGATTAGGAGACAGACACCTCTCCTCAGGCAGTACATTTATTTCAGACATTCAGATACGAGGCGAGTACATTCTCTGATAGTTCTCTCATTTATTTGTCAATTACTGTACTTCAGTTCTAGTTAGCTGTATGTGATTCTCTGTTACAAACACGTATTGTTATTTCTGAATCCATGTATACGACACACATACTTACTCGTCTTACCTCTATTATTCGAATCACCATACGAATCACTATTCGAACCACCTATTCGTATCTTTATGTGTTGGTTGGACTTTTATTCGATTGATGTGTCAGATTTTGGATTCATTTGTATTAGATGGGCAGGGAAATACTTGATTAGACATGTGAAAATTTCTACTATTCGAACCACCCTCTGTGAATATATTCGAACGATAGCCATTCCACACCCGGCCAGGTGTGTGATGTGCCGGATTTACTCTTAGCCGTTTACATGTCTAACTAAGTATTTTAAAACACACTTGGAGAATTTATTCGAATCATTATTAGAACATCATGTGAATCACTATTCGTATCACCTTATTCGTATCACCTTATTCGATTCACCTTATTAGAATAATGATTAGAATTACATTCGACTCATCTTATATTAGACTCATATTGGGATTACACTCGACTTATATTGGACCATCTGAACTCATTATGTTACTCTAGTTCAGCTAGATCCTATTTTTTTACAGTCTTCTTTGCTATGTTTCTCTTCTTGTTTAGTTACCTTACTTTCCTTGCACCTTAACTGCTCTCTACATCATTACTCGTACAAACTGCCATTTTTATCAATACAACTGTCTATAACTGCTTTATAGTTCTCTGTCATTTACTTGGGATTTTTTGATGAATTATACCCGTTCCTGTCCTGACTGGACCTGTTGATAAATTTTACAGATAGCTTGGAGGTTGCCTGCTAGCCTAGAAGAGACACAGTAGAGGTTGCATAAATAGCTAAGATTTTCTTATAGCATATTTTCAGTTGTCTTGAGTTGTATTTACTTACGGATTACTGTATTTGAGATTTGAAATATATTTCTGGGTTTGTGTATCTTAGACACTTAGACTTCTCTCTGCTGTATCTCTTTTGGATTTCATGTTTTATCTATCCTTATCATGCTCTACCTTAGATGTGATTGAAATTGTATTGCTATGTCACCTCCATTCGGAGTGTATATATTGTACAGATACCTTTATATTGTTAGATGTTTGACCTAGGACAGCGTTCTACCGCCGACACTGCGGCGTAGGCTGGGCGTTGTTACGTTCTCGTACCCTCACGGTGGGTACGGGTCATGACACGTTTTTAGTGGAGGCCCATGCAGGTCGAGTTTATGTAGTGGTATTCGAACTAGAGTATCACTACAGCCTGCAGTAGGATTAGGATATTTTTGGAGGTACTCAATCACATTAGGAAAAACTCTTAATCCGATTCCTTTTGTCTAAAATTGTTGCTTATTGACTTCCCTTGAATATAAACTGTTCTCCTTTAATTTTTGCTTCATTCTCAGAAATTGCTTCTTATTTTGATCTGTCTTCATGTTGGTTATGAAGACACGATCTCATCGCTTCGGTTCGGGGGATACTATCGAGAGGCTGGCCACCTCTCGTCCTGTTCATCAGGGCCTCGAGACCGCAGCTTCTGTTGTGCCGACTCAGGTTGGCATTTCTGCTACATTGGAGGTGCACCTCCGTCTGTACAGAGACTTTTTCCTTCATTTCTGGTTTCTCTCAGCAGCAGCGATTCATACAGCATCAGCAGCAGAGATTTGTGCAGTATCAGCATCAGGCTGGAGGAAACCAGCAGGGCGAGCTATCGTTAGGATAGTCGAGGATGCACAGACCGTTGGAGATCTTGCTGCAAGTTCCGTTCTTCTCAATTCCATTCCCGCAATTGTCTTTTATAATTACCTTGAAATTCGATTCCATCTGTTCCTTGTTGATTGATTAATTTTGTCATGTTACTCTTTTGTTGTGTTTGTTTTTCTTCTGAGAAAATCATATGGGCTAGGTCGCCTAAATCATGGGATCTAGAATCCTCGATAGTCGTGTTAGTTGGCATAGTGAGGACATGTAGTCAGATTTTGGATGTATTCTCGGGTATGGGAATTTAAGGTTTTTGCCGTCGTATGCGACAGTACGAAAATTTTAAATACCATGAACCTAGAGGTACGTACCTTAGTCAAGGACTCTGTGATTATCGTAGCCTTGCTTACTAGCATGATAAAGACTCTGGACAACATGATTTTGGACAGACGCATATGATTAACAGATTGTATCTTGAGAAGGTTTAAACATCATACCCTTTTGATTGTTATAAATGACTTAGGAGTAGGGATATTTAGTTTTGTAGAGCTTATTCATAGGTAGTTCCTTCATAGTATAATGGTATGATGACTTGTAGAGTGTCTGTACCCTAGAGGTGATAGTTAGCATTGGTGTTAGAATAGCAACCCATTGCAGATAATTCTCCTGTTATCTATAATACCAACCAGTTACATCCTTGATGATTATTACTACTTTCCCTTACCTTTTCCAGTGAGGCACCCATGACCAGAGCCTGCCTTTGAGTATAGTTGTAGTTTCACCTAAGACCGAGAGGTCTATTTGCATAGATAGATTACAGATGATATTGGCATATGGGATATAGGTTAGTTGGTATCTATAGGCCATTGTTGTATAGGGTTATAAACATGTTGTTTAGCCTATACTTGGTTCAGTTTTCCATTTTAGTTAAGTTCCCTTCGTGTTGAGTTCCTTTGTGTTGATCACCTTTATAGGCAGTGTACAGCTTTCACTAGATACCATGTCCCCTTGATTCAGACCATTCATCCTTAGCCTAGTTCTAAGCATTGTTTCAGACCCTTATAAGTTTAGTCTGCCTTAACCCTTGGTTGATCAGTCATGTATATATATAGATGATATACTTAGGATATATGTGATGGGTTGTTGTTCTTGAGCATATATATATATATATATATATATATTTTTTGAGCATATATATATATATATATATATATATATATATATATATATATATATATATATATATATATATATATATATATATATGTGGTATTTGGTATTCATATGCTTAGCTTGTAGGTATTTAGTTATAGGTGACTTGATAGGATTGGGAAGTTAAGAGCTAGTCTATTATAGAGTTTATCTTTTGCTAAATTCTAGTTGCCAACACCTAGATAGCTAGCATAGGTAAAACCCTAAAAAGTTGACCAGTTGATGACCAAGTACTTGGATGTTGAGAAATTGACTAGTGATTGACCCTTGACTATGTTTGACATAGAAGGGGGTGCGATCATCTTAATTTCGAGGACGAAATTTTTATAAGGTGGGTAGGATTGTAACACCCAATTTTCCAGATGAGGGTAATTTTGAAATTTTGTAATTATAATTATTATTTATTGATTATTATTTCATATTATGATTTTTTGGTGATTTTTAATCATTTTTAAACTATTTAAAATTATGACTTGTGATTTTGACATTTTACTATTGTTTGGTTTTAATTTCGAGGAAATTTGTCACCCCCGATTTTCAGGAACAGGGGTATTTTTATCATTTTGTATTTTTGAAATATTTTTGAAATTTATTTTATTATTTATGATATTGTTTTGGGATTATTTGAGTCGGATTCGAATTTCAGCTCAATCCAACTTGAAACGGGGACCCGGGGGTAGTGTTGACTTTAGTGGACCCACACACTAGTTAGGCATGGCCCACATGATATTAATTTTAGTCCACATGATATTAATTTTAGTTAGAGGTTAGACTAATTATTATGGATAAGGTTAGTGTGATTAGAGACTTTAGAATGACTAATTTAGTCCCAACCAATTAGCCCTTTCCTAATACTAATAGAATAGGTTAGTGGAAGCATTTTGGACCTTACTATAATAGGACAAATAGCCCCATATGGCCAGCCACTTTGGGAGAGGATAGGCTCAAGTTCATTTCATTATTCTCATCCACACTCTCTCTCTTGTTCTTCCCCAAATTTCTAGAGAGCAATCCCTAGCAATTTCTCCACCAAATCCTTCTATTTTGCCACCAAATCTTCTTCTTTCCTTCTCCATTCTAGCCAAGGAGGAAGCTACCCAAGTTTGGGAGGATTCGGAGCTCGTTCGTGTCCTTTTGGAATCTCTACGTGTCGGTGTCGCTCCGGGAAGGCTTTTCTTCGATTCGATCTACCGGGAGGTATAAATCCCTTCTCCTTTTCATTTTCTCATGCATATAGGTCTATTTTGAACCCATAGGAATGACTCCCATGGTTGTATCTCCATTTGTGTCCATTTTGTGTCCATTTGGAGGTCATAGGAGTGTCCTTTGTGTTGTGGTTGTGTCCATGTGGGAAAACCCCAAATTTGGACACACTATGTGTTGTTGTTATGTATGAATGAATTATTACATGTTTCATCTCATATTTTTGAATTGGAGATGTGTTCTATAGTGTCTCATATATATATATTAGTGTAGAGAGTGAGTTCTTGCTATATTATGTTATATACTTGTGTTCTTTTGTCTCAAACTACCCAAATCCGTCATAATTTTTATCCACATTTTTAGTAGCAATAGCAACTTAGAAATGTCATAACTTTTAGCTTAAAACTCCGATTTATCTTCCGTTTTTTTTAAAAGAACCGTATCGAAGTTAGCTTTCCAAATATATATTTTAATAAGCCAAATTCTTTCTGTAACTTTCTGTAGAATTATTTGAGTGTCAGCTGTAGGAAAGACGAACGCGTTTCGGTATTTTCGCGATTCCGGGAGCTTCCGGACACGAAAATGCGATCCGTTTGAAGTTTCGGAAAGCTAACATGAAGTACTACAACATACTTTAATCCTAGAATTTAGTGAATGCCCAGTTGGTACAGTATTGGTTTTAAGTAAAAGAGTGACTATACGATATATGCATTTTGTGTAACCTATGAGCCATGTAGTATGGATATTAAATGAATATAGAGTATGTAATGCATGATATGTTAGATTAATAAAATGATATATATATAATATATATCATATTTACATTAATGTATATATATGGTTGAATGCAAGCATGTAGGAATGCAATTAATGTAATATATGTAAGCAAGGCATAAATGCATGAATGAAAGAATGATATACAATGCATGCATGAAAGTATATAATGAATGCTAGATATAAATGCAAGGTATATATGTAATGATAGATATGAATGCATAATGCATAAATATTGTAAATGCGATATCAGATTTCATATGTAGACAATGCATAACTGATATTTAGATTGAATGTTAGTTCATTTTAGGTTGTTCGAATACTGAACTGTCCATGTAAGCATATATACCTTCCTTCTCCTATTGCCAAGCCAATTTTAGTTTTCAATATAGTGGAATGTCTATGAATGTAATGTTAACCTTCAACCCCTTAATTCGAAATGTTAGTTAATTTCAGTATTAGACAATGCATGAGCTGTATGCCTATAGGATGTTGGCTTAATGGCAGATTTCAGATAACATAGTTCATTTTATGTGGTTAGTTACACCAGTTTATGGGATAGCTCACTTTAGTTTATATGTAAATGTGGAACTAAACTGAGAATGAACTTCACCCTCTGCACAAGGACACCCCACTCTATATCAACCACCATGCCATGTAACCCTTCTCTAAATGATTGCTATAATATATATAGATTTATGTAAAGTATAGATGCATGTTAGTTATAACTTAAATAGTCTCTACTCTAATGTATATAGATGTATACTTGTAGCCATGCATGTTAAGTATAATACATGTGTAATGTAGATGGGTTAGCTTTGTGCCATGTGTAGTGTAAACTCATAACTAGTGTTGATTTCTCTTTTCATGTACACCTCCATGTTCACACACACACACATAGCTTTACATGTTAGTTCTTTTCTCTTTTATATATATATATATATATATATATATATATATATATATATATATATATATATATATATATATATATATATAATGTTGAATATGCATGAATGTGATGTATCTTGATATGTGACTTGTGTTGGCTTGTATAGCCTTGGATTTGTATGGTGTGTACTAGCTAGGGTAGACTGGTTAGGCCTAGTGAGACTTCATTGAGTCTATGTTGACCCAGTTGACCTAGCTTTGACTAGATAGTTGACTAGAGTTGACCAAGTGTTGACTTTAGCCTAGTTTGACCTAGACAGCATGTAGATGCATTGTAGCAGTCTATTTCCTTATTTTAGACATGTTGTAACTTGTGTTGCTCTGATTAGGAGACAGACACCTCTCCTCAGGCAGTACATTTACTTCAGACATTCAGATACGAGGCGAGTACATTCTCTGATAGTTCTCTCATTTATTTGTCAATTACTGTACTTCAGTTCTAGTTAGCTGTATGTGATTCTCTGTTACAAACACGTATTGTTATTTTTGAATCCATGTATACGACACACATACTTACTCGTCTTACCTCTATTATTCGAATCACCATACGAATCACTATTCGAACCACCTATTCGTATCTTCATGTGTTGGTTGGACTTTTATTCGATTGATGTGTCGGATTTTGGATTCATTTGTATTAGATGGGCGGGGAAATACTTGATTAGACATGTGAACATTCCCACTATTCGAACCACCCTCTGTGAATATATTCGAACGATAGCCATTCCACACTCGGCCAGGTGTGTGATGTGCCGGATTTACTCTTAGCCGTTTACATGTCTAACTAAGTATTTTAAAACACACTTGGAGAATTTATTCGAATCATTATTAGAACATCATGTGAATCACTATTCGTATCACCTTATTCGTATCACCTTATTCGATTCACCTTATTAGAATAATGATTAGAATTACATTCGACTCATCTTATATTAGACTCATATTGGGATTACACTCGACTTATATTGGACCATCTGAACTCATTATGTTACTCTAGTTCAGCTAGATCCTATTTTTTTACAGTCTTCTTTGCTATGTTTCTCTTCTTGTTTAGTTACCTTACTTTCCTTGCACCTTAACTGCTCTCTACATCATTACTCGTACAAACTGCCATTTTTATCAATACAACTGTCTATAACTGCTTTATAGTTCTCTGTCATTTACTTGGGATTTTTTGATGAATTATACCCGTTCCTGTCCTGACTGGACCTGTTGATAAATTTTACAGATAGCTTGGAGGTTGCCTGCTAGCCTAGAAGAGACACAGTAGAGGTTGCATAAATAGCTAGGATTTTCTTATAGCTTATTTTCAGTTGTCTTGAGTTGTATTTACTTACGGATTACTGTATTTGAGATTTGAAATGTATTTCTGGGTTTGTGTATCTTAGACACTTAGACTTCTCTCTGCTGTATCTCTTTTGGATTTCATGTTTTATCTATCCTTATCTTGCTCTACCTTAGATGTGATTAAAACTGTATTGCTATGTCACCTCCATTCGGAGTGTATATACTGTACAGGTACCTTTATATTGTTAGATGTTTGACCTAGGACAGCGTTCTACCACCGACACTGCGGCGTAGGCTGGGCGTTGTTACGTTCTCGTACCCTCACGGTGGGTACGGGTCGTGACATTAGTGACATTTATTTAGCGTCGGTAAGCGTCGGTAATGGCGACGATTACCGACGTTTTGCCTGTCAGCGACATGGCTTTCCGCGACCACAGGAAAACGTCGCTAAAAGTGTCGGTAAATACGATTAGGGATGCTTTTTGTCATTTTAGCGACGTTTTCTGGCGTCGCTAATATGACCTATTCTGGTAGTGCTCCCGAAGCCACTCTGCTTCATTCGCTGCAGTATCAAGTGCAAAGAACTCAGATTCCATAGATGACCGTGAGAGCATAGTCTGCTTCTTCGACTTCCAGGATATAGCAGCTCCACCCATTGTAAAAAATAAATCCACCTGTGGACCTCTCGCTCTTCAACTCTGAGCACCATTTGGCATCACTGAAGCCTTCTACTACCGACGGCTCTCCACTGTAGTACAGTGCATATGTCTGAGTCTTCTTGAGATATCTCATAACATGCTTCACAGCTTTCCAGTACTCAACGCCTGGATTGCTAGTGAATTGACTCAGCATTAACGGTGAAAGCTATGTCAGGCCTAGTGGCAGTAGTAGCATACATCAAACTCCCGATGACGCTAGCATACTCCAATTGCCTAACGCTTTTCTTCGAGTTTGGCTCCAGCTTCTGGTCACTTTGGTACGGTGTATCAATTATAGGAAGATCATAATACCCGTATCGAGTGAGCATCTTCTCAATGTAATGAGACTGTGACAGTGCCAATCCAGTGTCCGTCCGGATAATCTTGAGTCCCAAGATAACATCAGCATCCCCCAAGTCCTTCATACTGAACTTTGTCGAGAGAAACTTCTTTGTCTCTGTGACACAGCTTATATCCGTACCTAGGATTAGCATGTCATCCACATATAGACAAACGATGACTCCTCTTCCATCAGAAAATTTTGTATAGACACATTTATCTGTTTCGCTGACCCTGTAGCCATTTGACCTTATGACTTTGTCAAATTTCTTATGCCACATTTTGGGAGCTTGCTTTAAACTGTAAAGAGATTTTATCAACTTGTAGACTTTGTCTCCAAGACCTCTGACGACAAATCCTTCTGGCTGTTGCATATTAATCGCTTCGGTCAACTCGCCATTCAGGAATGCCATTTTCACATCCATCTGACGTATCACCAGCTTGTGTATTACTGTAAGAGCAATTAACAATCTGATGGTTGTCATCCGGACTACAGGAGCATACGTGTTAAAGTAGTCAATCTCCTGCTTCTGAGAAAACCCCTTGGCTACTAGCCTGACCTTGAACTTGTAAATGGTTCTATCAGCTTTCATCGTCTTCTTGAAGATCCACTTGCATCCGATGGATTTTGCTTCTTCGGGTAAATCAACCAACACCCAAGTGTTATTGGAGGTGATTGAGTCAATTTCATTGTCTATCGCCTCCCTCCAAAAGATAACATCTCTGGTCTTCATCGTCTCATCATATGTAAGCGGATCTGCTTCCACATGATAGGTGACGAAGTCATCTCCGAAGTTCTTCGGCCTCCTTACTCGCTTTATTGATGGCTCAGCGAGTCCTGGTTCAATTATTCTCCTTACCAACAACTTTATCTTGGACTACTGGCTCATTCTTTTCATTCTCTTTTGCACCTTCATCATTCTCCGAAATGTCTGTGAGAAAATATTTTTGTGCCATGCAAACTTGTCTTCAAAGTATTCAGCATCGCGAGATTCGATGATATGATTTGACTCAATATCAAGAAATCTCCGAGCATCACTCTTCTCGGCATACCCCAAGAAGATCGCCTTCCTAATCCTTGTCCCCAGCTTCTGAATCTTCAGACCTAGGAGCTTCACATAAGCCAGACACCCCCACACTCGAATGACATTCAAGTTAGGTCTGACTTTGAACCAGAGTTCATAAGGAGTTATATCTGAAGTTGCATATGGCACTCTATTCAGAATGAAAGTGGCCGTCAATGCAGCTTCTCCCCAGTAGCATTTCAGAAGACCCGCAGTTAGCAGCATTGAGTTCATCATTTCTGTCAACGTTCGGTTCTTACTCTCTGCTACTCCGTTAGATTGAGGAGAATATGGAGCAGTAGTCTCATTGATGATTCCATGTTCTTTGCAGAACAATGCGAATTCATGAGACCGATATTCTCCGCTTCGATCACTTCTTAGCCTCTTGAGTTGTTGTCCAGTTTGTCGTTCAGCCTCGGCCCTGAACTTCTTGAACTTCTCGAATGCTTCGTCTTTAGATTTGAGCAAGTAGACGAATGCGTATTTAAAGAAGTCATTGATGAAGGTTATAAAATACTTCATCCCGGCTTTTGTAGAGAATTGCTTGAAGTCACAGATATCGGAGTGCACCAACTCCAGAAGATCTGTGCTTCGATTGACCCGATGAAAGGGTTTTCTAGTGATCTTTGTCTGAGGACATACTTCACACTTCTCTACCTTACCCCCACTTTTAGAGATAAGTCCTAGACTAGACATTTTATGTATTCTTTTACAATGAACATGTCATAGCCTATTATGCCACAACTCAAGAGAATAATTAGAAAGAGCAACTGCATTTATTTTATTTGACAGGTTTACAAGCTGAATTTTATACATCCCTTCAGTTTGAAAAGCCTTTCCGAAGTATGTTCCCTTTTTGGACATCACCATCTGACCAGCATTGATGTCCATCTTTAAGCCTGCATTGCTAAGCAGGTTCCCAAAGATCAGGTTCTTGGCAATCACCGGAACATGTTTCACACCTTGAAGCATTAGAGTGTTCCCAGAAGTGAGTTTCAACTCTACAGTCCCGATCCCCAGAACTTCAGCTTGGGCCTGATTCGCCATGACAACTTTCTCAGAAGTTGGCTGGTACTTGACGAACCATTCCTTGCCAGAACAGACATGGCACGTCGTATCAGTGTCTATCCACCAGTCAGAGTCAGCCCCCACAGCTGTAACCTGAGCGATCATAGCAACAATGTTGGAAACCAATGAAACCTTACTAGGCTCACCTTGCTCTGATTGTTTGGACTTGGATTTGCATTCACTCTTGTAGTGGCCCTTCTTGCCACAGTTGAAGCAAGTCACATGGGACTTGGACTTCTGCTGCTTTAACGAAGGACTCTTCACTTTCAGATTAGTGGAGTCCTTCTTTTTGTGATGAGAAGCTGCCTGCTTTCCCTTGAACTCTCTTGTCTGTACCAAGTTGGCCTTAGCCAATTGTTTGGACAGAGAGTCCATCTTCTGTTGAGATCGCATCTCGTCCTCAACGTGGATCTCATGTAGGAGATCTTCCAAGCTAATGTCCAGCTTCTTTCGATGCATTCTAGCGTAGAAATTGCTCCATCCAGCAGGAAGTTTCGAGACGATTCCTCTAACGACAAATTTGTCGACGAGCGGCATTTTTTCGTCATCCAGCTTCTGGTGCAACTTCAAGAATTCCTTCACCTGAGGCAGCATCGACTTCTCGTCTTCGAAGAGACACTTGTGGTACTTCTCGACGATGAAGATTTTGGACCTGTTCTCGTCATCTTCATAGAGCTTTCCTAAAGACTCCCAGATTTCTTTGGCCTTCACCTTCTTAGAATAGGACTATGCCAAAGAATCTTCCATGGAATTGAGAATCAGCAGTTTGCAGATGCTATTTTCTCTCTTCTATTTATTCTGCTTGACATGTGCAGCAGCAACAACGTTAGCAGTACCACCTTCTGGAATCGTCTGTTCATCCTCAATCAACACATGGTCGACGTCCACGAGTTGAAGATTAAGGGTGATCTTGCTCTTCCAGATCTGAATGTGTTCTCCGTCGAATTTCTCCAACTTATTAAAGCTGGTATCGATGAGAGAGGCACGAGAGTTTTCCATCTTCTGATCTAGCTTTGAGATTGTTAATCCTTGGGCGTGAATATTAGAAGAAAACTCTTGTGATTAGATTGCAGCACTTCAACATAATGTGCAAAACAGAAATCCTTAGAGGATTCTGAAAACAAAAAAATCTAAGAAGATTTTCTTAAAGGTGACAAACGAGAAATCTAAAAAGATTTTCGTAATCGGAGAAAGCCTGCTGAGGTGTTTAGAACACCGAAGCTCAAAGCTAGATCCGCCCACACGGTCAGCTTCCAGGAAACAGCAAGTTCAAAAGAACTCTGGAACGCTCTGCAATCTGCTCATGGACGGACTCCTCGAAAAACTGAGAACTCACAAGTTGCGCCTACGCAGAAGCTCTCTCTTCTCTCTCTGTGGAAAATTTTGTCAAAACGTACTTCTGTTGAAAGAGAAGAGAGACACTATATATAAGCTCTCTCTGTAACTGCCTATCCGAAATGAGCACGACGTTTGAATGTCAGATCCAAAATTATCGGATCTGTTATCGCACGTTATGAAACGGTTCAGTTACAACCTGCGCGTGCCATTGCGCATATGGTTGCGCGCGCCTAGCGTTCAGCGCTCAAGTATGCAAGAGTGTGTGCGCACAGCGCGCACCTACGCCAGTTGTGCCTGCGCACACGTGCGCAACCTGCACCACCTGCGCCACACGCGCCCGCGCGCACTTGCGCAAGTTGTGCCCGCGCGCAACATGCGCCACCTGCGCCTGCGCGCAACGCTCGCCACCGCGCGCCTGGCGCGGCATCTGGCCATGCCAACTGGCGCGCAACCTGCAGCGCAAGAGGCTCGTGCAACTTAGGCACACTATGTGCCTAACGACGATGCTGACATGCTAAGTGCGCTAACAAAGAGGCTCGTGCAACGAGCGCACTAGGCGACAATGCTGAGATGCTAAGTGCAAAGTGCGCCAACAAAATGTCCCATGAGCCCATGAGCCCGAGTCTGAGTCGCTAAACCCCTTATATGGAATTAAATTGAGCTTAGCCAAAAAGATGAATGCTTTAATAGGTGTCTTATCCTTACCTCCATGTAAAATCACCCACATGGTCCCCTCCTTAGGGTCATCACCCCATGTGCATCTCTCCATTCCTCAAGAGGAGTTATATTGAAATACCCAGGAGTTTTTCTAGCCAATGTGGGACTAAACTTACATGGTTTGTTTGAGAGCAAGCTCTCTACAACTCAAAGAAAGGAAAAAACTCCAACAAATATAAAATAAAATGTAAAAGTTTTCTTATTATAAAGCCATATTACTTTCTTCTAACGGGAATGCATGCTTCGTTCAGATTTTACGTGAGATGTTTAAAGTTTACTTGTGTTATGATTCCTAATTGAAGACCAGCAATTTTCAGCATACTCTTCGGGTAACAGCATCAATTACAATCAACACAGACTCGCCCTTCCCAATCTCATGCAAGTAATTTTTGCAGTCAACTTATCAAGAATGTTGGGTGTCATCACACCACCATCTCAATAGTACTAAAACCAAACTCCACGACGCAATGAATATTTGATTCACAATTTGTTCTCTTCCAAAAAGAAGAAACATAAATATATACAGTTTAAATATAATACAATCAAACATAGAAAATGGTGTGGAAAAAACATAGAAAATGGACTACGTAAATGACTAGTGTCTCCAGTCCAAACTCCAGCCTACCCCAGCGGGTATCGCCTTTGGGTGCTCAAATATGATCTTCAGATGTCATGAGGCAGCACACGAGAAGGTTATATGTATCACTTTTCTTCTTCTCTCTAGCACGCAACCTTGTATGGTATTGGTAGAGGAAATAGCACACGATTTGCAAGTAAATTTGAAAGGTAATGGAAGTCCTTTTACAATTGAACAAAGAAGTTGATATCCGTCTTCATAATGAAGGGCTCTCATAAGCCATCACATGCTTTCCTGAAGGAAGATGCTGCCCCCTCCCTCTCCTCTAGTTGTCCAAGACCACTATATACCACAACCATCAAGTAGAATTAATGCTTCTGCAGCCATTTCGTGATACTGCATAACACAAAATAAAGTCAGGATAGAGATGAGACTAATATAGTGAATGCATCACCGAGTTATTGAGATGATAGTGTAGGCAAATACAACTATTGGCAGCTGCATGGTGTAATCCAAAAAGAATAAATGAGTACAAAAAGAACGCAGTGAAAGCATTTCTTCTTTGTACTTGTTTTGATTGTAAGCAAAATTAATTCGAACAACTGTGCTTGGGTATATTACCTCAATGAATTTGGTGATTAGCTGCTTTTTATCAAAAAAAAATAATAATCACAAAAACTCCCCTCTAAAATTTGAAGCTCTTGATCAACAGCTTGGCTTAAGGGATCCAACACAACCAAAGGAGATCTTCAGAAACTAAAATAGGAACAAATATAAAATTAGGAGTCCATATTAAATTAAAACAAGAGCCAATTTGGGAAGGATTTCGTAAAATTATGTCTGCTAGGGAAGGAGTCCATATCAAATCCTTACAGGCCCTTTCCTCCATGCCGCAATTTTGAGTCTTCGACAACTAATTGTTTTTATTGTCCTTTTTCCCATTTAGTTAGTATCTTTGAAAATACTTTGAACTTCTATGTTTTAAGTTGGAATCACAACCTTTGGTTATCCGGATTGGAAAACGCAGTGTTTGGGGTCATGGGAGCCAGGACACAATTTCGGGAGAGAGGTAAAGTGGATCCAGTAATGGTGTGCTAATATTTTTCATACAAGTCAACAATATTTGACTGAATGATAACATAGTGATTGATACTATGGAGTGACCTTAAGTGTTAACAACTATCAAAATGGCCAACATATCAAACACCTCAAAGTTAAACACTGCTTACAACCCATCATACCCTGAACTTGTGATAAATGGTGTAATGTTTTAACTTGCTTACATTACATATAGTAAGAAAATCAGATGACCAGATACTATATAGTAGAGATAATGAGTAAGGTAATCCGTGCTGAATCAGATCACAAGCCAACCTTGTAGTTAGAATTCTAGATACTGCAATAATCCCTATAGCAAGATATATTAATTTATTTCACTTTTTTTATCTCATCTGATATTCATGAAAAGGACTAAGGCTCAAGCAGTTTTCCTATTAATATATTTGATAGAAGAATCAAATAGTAGACTATATGTTTAAAAGAAGATTTTCCTGTATGAATTCCATGTAAAATAAAATGTCAAGGCTTTGTCACAACAATGTCAGGGTTAGAATCGTTCTTTGCCAGTTACAGCATATAGTAATTATCGGCATTCATGATATGACTACACATGCGCTTACCAAACATCAGTCCTGGCAAACATGTCTATACAATGAAAACATAATTGTTGTGTTGCTACCTGTGTTCACACTCGAGGTGTAAAAACATGGATTAAACTATTCGAGGATGATGTCCATGCAATTACCGGTTTCCAGGATAACCCATCTAGGAAATGGCTTGGATTATTCAGTTTAAGATGTGCAGACTCGGTTAAAATAGGCAATTCATACGATCAAGAAATCACTACATTTGAAAAAAATTTAATGACTATTTGTTGAATCATCCTTCAGAATGATCAGTTATTCGGCTGTAAGAAATTGCAACCTCAGTCAACATTAACTTCCTGTGGGCTTATGGAAAAACTAATTTAAAATAGGTTCATCAAGAACTCAGACTTATTATTTGTTAATTCCTTATTATGTACATTCACATTGTAGTGTGTTCTTATTCTAATCATCTAATGGGTCACAACCGTAAGTAGGTTCCCCTACACAGTCCAACTGAATTCGCTTCTATGATAGATATAGAACTGCTAATGTTAGGTACGTCTAAAACTGTAAGATTTGTTATAGGGTTAGCAATTTCGGGCAGAACAGTTGTCCCTCAAACTACTTGGCAGGCCATGTATACGTGTCGTCATTAAACATAACCATAATATGACAGCCCCCAATTGTATGCATCTCCGAGCTTCCAAGAAAAGGTGAGGCAAAGACATCCATATCAGAACCAAAACAAATGGAATTATCAATTTCGGTTCAGCCATTACACATCATTTCTACCATGTCAGTTAAATTGTGTTAATATTATATACCTCATATGAGTGTTCAAATTTAAATTTTCTATTCTCAAATTGTTCAAAACAAATCAAAAGGAACCAAGTTCTTTCAAGGCATCGATCTGCCATCCCTCGTAGCCTCTGTTATTCGGACTCTTCACTTTAAGGCAAAGTACCGTGTCGACCTGACATGGCACGGGTATGGGATCCGGATAGGATACTACAAGGTGACAATCGAACATATGCAGATGAAGAAGAAGAAATTAGGGGATCTATATGCTTACCTAATTTACCTAAGCATGTTTTATAGCAGCAGTTGATCCTCCATGCTTTATTATATAGCTACTATTATATATCTCGGGTGTAGTAGGCTCATCTATAGAAAAAAAAAATTGGAAAAAAAACATGGGAGCTGAAGGGACTTTTATTATTAAGGTTTATTATTAAGGGTCTACTTGGATTGAGGGTTAAGAGAGTTAAGTGAGAGGAAGTTAAGTGAGGGGAAGATAAAGCCATGTTTGGTTTAAGGGTGAGGGTTTAGGAGGGAGGGTTATAGAAGGTTAAGTGAGGGTTTATTTTACCCTCTTTTGTCCATTTTTTAACCCCCCAAATCGGAGGGTGATTGAGGGGTTTTGTTTAAAAAGTCATAAATATCCCTTATTTGTTTTATAAAAAAATCATATTTGTTTCTCCATTTTTTCTTGTTCTCAACATGTTAATCCGTACCTTCCTAACTTGTGACTATATTTTGACAAGTTCTAATTAAAATTTCAATCAAATTTAATTTTATGACATATGTAATAAGGTTATTTTGGTAACTATCATATTTTTATTAATTATCCTCTCACTTAAAACCTCTAATCCAAACAAGGTTCTATGTATTGACTATACTCCCCATCATTTAACCCCCACTTAACTCTACTTTTTTTCCCTCAATCCAAGCAGACCCTAAGGGTTATTTACACTACCTACCCCTAAGTTTTGGATTTCTAACGAGGATTATTCCTACTTTTAAACTAATTACACTAACCCATTTGATACACCTATATCTGTGTCAGAAAACTATTTTATCCTACAGTACAATAAGTATCGCGTACCTTACGAGATTAAGAGAAGAAACTCGTGAGCATTAGTATCCATTATACAAATATAAACAGTGTAGGCAAAATATACAAAAATAAGATCACAAAAGTAAGTCCAGTAACAGATATTTAATAACCAGCTTAACTCTAACAAATAATACCATAGACAGGTTCACAATGTTAACACCTCAAATGTCAAGAGATTGAAGGCCAATATGTACAACGCAGAAACACTCCCAAGTGGCTGCTTGGATCCAAGAATATCTGATCATCTTCCACATTTGCACCCTCCGGGGTTGCAAGTACACCTGATCAGACATGACCATCTAAGTTAAACTCACATCGAACTCTTAATAACATTTGCAAGAACCTATTGAACAACATATTTATCTACCTCACAGCTTATGAAAGAAGTTGAACAAATCATCAGGTGAAGACAGAGAAGAGAGATTGCTCATGAGATGCTCAATTAACCAGTCGTTCGCTATAACATCAACCATCTTTAACTGAATGATAAGCTCTTCGAGAGAAGGTTCCACGAAATCATCACAACCCTAACAAATGAATATCCAGATTATACATTATTTGCCATCCAATTATTAATTTAATCAGGCTAGCAACGAAAAACAGTGCCAGAAGTGAAAACAAGACGAACAAAAATACCAGATTTATGAAGAAATTACGGAACTCAAATATTAAGGTACTTTGGAGTACTTTAAGCTAAAGAGCTTTCGATGCCCCCGAACAATTATTCCTCAAAATTTTCTAGGGTTTAAGGTAGCGTACACAAATGCGACAAGACACGACATGGGACTTAAAAGGACTCGGTTTTCTACTGTGTCCATGTCGCATCTTGTGGACACATGTTGAACACGACAATTGAGAAACTAGTATAGAGAAAGAGAAAAGTCCTACTCTTATGCCCAAACACACTCAAAATCAATTTTTTTTCCTCCAAAAAAATGCCCCTCGGAACCAAAATAATCAACATTTAAAAAATAAATTAAGGCATGGAAATTTTGTGCAGACAAAATCAAGAGCTTCTAGATGCCTCCATGAACAATTATTTCCTCAAATATCTATAGGAACTAGGGTTAGGGTTTAAGGAAGGCTAACCCAACAGACATATGCTGGACAGAGAAGACATGGACACAAAAAAGAATTTTGCGTGTCCTGGAGTATCTATGAGTGACTGTGTCGTGTTCAGTATATATCCGACGTGACACAGCACATTTATTCTTAAGAGGGAAAAAATATAGGGTTAAGATTTGATGGAGATAAACTTCTTCAAGAGATGTGAAAGCACAAGAGGAATGTGTTCTCTTGTTTCTAAAACACTAGAAGAGGATACTCAAAATATTGAAGTGGAATAATGTTTATTGATTTTGCTTGTCAAAAATGGATACAAGATGATGCTCTTATATAGCATATGTATTTGCATAAGTTACATGTTTATTAAAGGTATAAGTTAAATAGAAAATGAGTAAACCGAAATGAAACTTGTCATGCATATGAACATGACATAGGGTGTTTCTTCTCTTTAATTAAAACTTGTAACTCTCTAGCTTATATTTCCAACAGCCTCCCTTAAGCTAGATCTTCACCATGTCTAGTTCTTCTTTCATCTTCTGGAAAATATCATACTTCAAGGCTTTTGTAAATATATCAGCAACTTGATCTTTTGTTCTGCAATGTCTGACATGAATCTCACCATCTTTAACCAGATCACGAATGAAATAGTACTTGATCCTGATGTGCTTACTTTTTCCATGAAAAACAGGATTCTTGGTAAGAGAAATGGCTGAAGAATTATCACAAAACAGTGTTGTACCTTCAACTTGTTCATGTTTGAGCTCACCCAAGATCCATCTAATCCATAATGATTGACAAGATGCTAATGCCAAAGCAATATATTCTGCTTCAGCTGTTGAAAGAGCAACGACCTTTTGTTTCTTGGATGCCCATGATACTGCACCAGAACCAATATGAAAAACATAGCCAAAAGTACTTCTAGAATCATCAACACTTTCTGCCCAGTCACTATCACAATAGCCAATCAACCTTGAATCTTCAACACTTTTGTAATGTATGCCTTCATTGATGGTTCCACAAAGATACCTTAGTACCCTTTTTCCTGCATCCCAATGGCTCCTTTTTGGTGATTCCATGAATCGACTAAGCATGCTCACAACGAACATAAGATCCGGTCTTGTTGCAGACAAGTACATAAGACTACCAATAAGACTACGATAGAGAATTGCATCAACATCTTTTTCATTTTCAGATTTGCATAACATCAAACCAACTTCCATGGGAGTGCTAAGTGGGATGCCACCCTCCATTTTGAATTTCTTCAAAATATTATTGGCATACTTATTTTGTGAAATAAAAATTCCATATTCTTCTTGCTTGACTTCAATTCCAAGAAAGAAATGAAGTAAACCTATGTCAGTCATCTTGAATTCATGCATCAATGCCTTCTTAAATTCATCATATATATATATGCCTGTAGTATTGCTAGTAAAAATTAGATCATCCACATATAAGCAAACTATCAAGAATTCACCTTGATCGCCTTCTTTGATATAAAGTGTATGCTCAAAGGGACATCTTTTGAATCCAGTCTTCAAAAAGTAGCTGTCGATGCGACTATACCATGCTTTCGGAGCTTGCTTGAGCCCATACAGAGCCTTCTTCAAATGACATACCTTCTCTTCTTCACCCTCTACTACATAACCAGGTGGCTGGTGCACATAGACTTCTTCTTCAAGAAAATCATTTAAGAATGCCGACTTGACATCCATTTGATAAACCTTCCATCCTCTTTGAGCCGATAGAGCTAAAACAATTTGTATGGTTTCAAGACGAGCAACTGGGGCAAACACATCTTGGTAATCAATACCAATTTTTTGTTTGTAACCTTTCACAACTAGACGAGCCTTGTGTTTTTTAGCTTCACCTTTAGAATTCAGCTTGGTCTTGTACACCCACTTCACATCAATAGCTTCTTTCCCACTTGGAAGGCTCACAAGCTCCCAAGTTTTATTTCTTTGAATAGAATCAATTTTTTGATCCATAGCATACTTCTACTTCTCTTCTTTTGAAGCATCTTAAAAAGTAATTGGACCAGCATCGACAAATAAGGCAAAATTAGCCAAATCTTCTTCCAAATTTTTTGTTGCTTCATATAGCTCTTGTATGCTCCTTGTCTTCTTTGAAGGAGAATGCGAACTCGAAGACGAAGAAGATGAAGATGGAGAGGAATGAGGAGAAAGAGGTGGAGTGTTTACCTCATCATCATCATGCTGAATTTGTGTTCCTTTTTCTTCTTCCACATGGACTACTTTGCCTTTTGTGTCATTTTCAGCCCAATTCCAGGTTGCTGCTTCATCAAATTTTGCATCCCTACTTATGACAAGCTTCTTGGTAATTGGATTAAATAGCTTGTACGCCTTGGAGTGCTCGCTATATCCCAAGAAAATACATTTTTCAGATTTGTCATCCAACTTCTTCCTTCTCTCATCTGGAATATGAGAATAAGCAATGCTACCAAAAACTCTCAAATGAGCAACACTTGGCTTATGACTACTCCATGCTTCTTGAGGAGTCTTGTCTTGCAAACTTTTAGTTGATGCACGATTCAAAAGATAGATAGCACATGCAACAGATTCAGCCCAGAAGTTATTAGGCATACCTTTTGCCTTCAACATGCTTCGAGCTAAGTCCACAATTGTTCTGTTCTTCCTCTCTGCGATTCCATTCTGCTGAGGAGTATATCGAGCAGTAAGCTGATGGTGAATTCCATTTTCCTTTAAATAAGTTTGAAAATCATGCCCAACATATTCACCTCCGCGATCGGTATGCAAAGTCTTCAATAGGAAGCCACTTTCCTTTTCCACCAACGCCTTAAAGTTTTTGAAATAACCATATACTTCTGATTTTTCTTTAAGGAAGAAAACCAATGTCTTTCTACTATAGTCATCAATAAAGGTAAGGAAATAACGATTACCTCCAATTGAAATAGTTTGCATTGGACCACAAAGATCTGAATATATAAGCACAAGTGGTTGTGATGCTCTCCAAGATTTTCCAATTGGAAAAGAATTACTGTGATGCTTTCCAAGTGCACATCCGTCACATACTTTCTCTTGAATATCAACCTTCGGCATGCCTTCAACAATATTCTTGCTAGCCATCAGTGAAAGTGTTTTAAAACTCAGATGTCCAAATCTAAAATGCCATAGCCACGAGTTGTCTTGGATAGTATGCATGCATGAGTCGATTTGAGAATGAAGCTTCAAAGGAAACATCTTGCTTGGTGTCATCTTTACCTTCGTGATAAGAGCACCATTCTTGTCTTTTATCTCACATAGATCTTCATTAAAATGAAGTTGGAATCCCTTCAATAGAAGCTGACCAACACTCAGAAGATTGTGCTTGAGTCCAGAAACATAGAAAACGCTAGAGATGCGCTTTACTCCTTTATTTGATTGGACAAGAATGTCACCTTTACCTTTCCCTGAGAGTCTCTTGTCGTCCCCAGTTCGAACTTCACTTGTAATTGATTCATCAAGGTTCATGAACACATTCTTGTTTCCAGTCATATGGTTGCTACAGCCACTGTCGATGTACCATACTTTGTCATGTGTAACTTCTTCAACATTGCAAGTGAGAAAGAGAGTGTCGTTCTCACTTTTCTTTTCTTCTTCATGCATGAAAGTTGAGCTTCCTTCTTCATTATTGGTCTTCTTGGACCAACAATCTGTTTGATAATGGCCATATTTTCCACAATTGTAACATTGAACTTGATAAAAATCTTCACGACTTCTACCTTGGCCTCTACTTGCAGCTCTTCCTCTTCCTCTTGTTCTCCTCCAATTTGAAGAATCAACATCTTCCTTTTTTTCAGCTTCGATGTATCTGCCTCCATTGTGTCTTCCTCTTCCACGACCTCTTGGACCACCCCTTCTTCCTCTCGAACCGCCTCCAAAAGACATATGTGTTAGGAAAGCTTGCTCTAGAGGAGTGTAATCATAATGTTTCATGCGGAGTTCATGGGACAGAAGTGAACCCAATAAACTCTCTACTAAAAGTGTAGACAAATCATTTGATTCTTCAATGGCTACTATGGTAGACTCGAATTTTCGAGTCAAGCTTTATAGAATCTTCTCAACAATTCTTTGATCTTCAACTTTCTCACCATTTACTTTCAATTGGTTAACAATTGAAATAACCCGATTGGAATAATCTTAAATGGATTCTACATCTTTTATCTTAGTGTATCAAATTCGCTACGAAGAGTTTGTAGCCTTACCATTTTCACATTGTCACCTCCCTTGTATGAAGAATGAAGTGTGTCCCATGCTTCCTTTGCCGAAGTCACCGTCGATATCCTTTCAAAGATAACCTCATCCACCGCTTGATAGATGAAAAACAATGCTTTCTTGTCCTTCTTGCGAGCTTCCTTCAATTCTTGAAGTTGTTGTGCATTGAGACTAGCCACATCAGCAGGTTCCGCAATTCCGCTCTCTACGATATCCCAAATATCTTGAGTTTGGTAGAGGACCTTCATTTGAATACTCCATTGATTGTAATTCTTGCCGGTGAAGCGAGGTAGTTGGGGTTGCAACATGTTGTTGTTGTTGTTGGAAGCCATGACACACCTCTCTGGCTCTGGTACCACTTTGATGGAGATAAACTTCTTCAGGAGATGTGAAAGCACAAGAGGAATGTGTTCTCTTGTTTCTAAAACACTAGAAGAGGATACTCAAAATATTGAAGTGGAATAATGTTTATTGATTTTGCTTGATGAAAATGGATACAAGATGATGCTCTTATATAGCATATGTATTTGCATAAGTTACATGTTTATTAAAGGTATAAGTTGAATAGAAAATGAGGAAACCGAAATGAAACTTGTCATGCATATGAACATGACATATAACATAGGGTGTTTCTTCTCTTTAATTAAAACTTGTAACTCTCTAGCTTATATTTCCAACAGGATTCAAGTAAGAAAAAAAAGGATTGGCTAACTAACTGATAGGTGCTGATTTGAAGAAGACACTGAGCTGAGAACAGTTGGTTGTGAACAGTTGGTTCCCGCCGCATCTTCTTTTCAAACTTCTTTTTAAAATTCAAATAAGTACGAACTCAGCAGGATTCCTTGCTAGCTCAGCTAATGGGATCAGTTACTGCCGAGTCAGCAAATTGGGTTAGTTAGTGCCTAGTCAGCTAATTGGTGCTCAGAGCACAGGATTAGTTACAGCCACTGTAAGTTCCATATATAAGGTCCAGGAATGAGGGAGAGGAATGGTATGGAAAAAGTTGATCTTCTTTTCTCAGTTTTAGTTGCTTGTCTATTGTAGCCATTGTAATTTCCATTCCAGTAATAAATCTTTCCAAACCCTAGTTCCTAATTGCCTTCTTCGAGTTCCTTTGATTGCAAAACCATCATCATGGCGAATCGGCTCAGAAACACGCCGTCCATGAATCTATTAGGAAGGGTGGTCCCTAACAATTTGGTATCAGAGCTCCAAGATCCCGTGGTAGTCACCATTGAAGAACATAGCTCAAGCTGCCATGGATCTCTGCATGGATCGGGGCGAAGTTTCTACTGAAGCGAGGGTACAATCCATGGAAGGTAAATTCCTTCAACTCAATGACAAAATGGATCGAGTCTTGGGGGAATTGTCTAGATCTAGGCGAGATATTGAGTTGCTGAGTGCTCATGTTGGTATAAACAACATTATTCAACCTTCCACCACTTCCACTTCCCAGATCTACAATTCTACTCCCAATGGTCCACCAAATGAAACAGGAACGACGAACCCATGTTATTGCCCAAAACCCTAGAACTTCAGCACTAATCATCCAAATTAGAGCCCTAAAGGTGCCTGCCAGTAGACCACCATATATATACTCTGATGTCCAACTCTCCTTATGTGCCTCCACCAAATTCCCTTTCCACACTACCAATTCCAGAAACGGGAGCCTAGCCCGCTAACCACACCAATCATCAAAACCAAGGTTGGGGACAACCTACACCGAGACTGAAGACTCCTGACTTTGATGGGTTATCTGATGTGGAAGACTGGATATTGAGGTTGACACACTACTTCAATTACTATATATAGTGTGCCAGATCAGGGGGGCCGAGTAAGGGTATGCTCAGTTCAGATGAAGGGCATTGCTACTTGTTGGGTCGATTGGATCATGAAGGTTGGGGGGAGGGTCTCTTGAGTTGGGGAAGAATTTTGTCAATCCCTTAAAATAGAATTTGGACCAACCCAATTCACTGACCATGTAATCGAACTGAATTAAGTTGTTGAAACAAGAGGGGATAATACATACAGGAATATGATCCTCAATTCCAAAAATTGTCCAAGAAAGTGCAGGGAATTAATGAAGCATGTTTAGTAAGTCAGTACATGGGAGGCTTGAGAGAAGAAATTAGATATGAGGTGCAGATTACAAAACCAACTACACTACCTGATGCCATGCAGATGGCAAGGCTCTATGAGGCGAGTCAATAGCTATCAAAAGAAGCTATAAAAGTGGGAAAATGAGAAATATGTATATGTATGTTTCCTATAATAGGATAGGGAAATCATACCATACACGGATCCAACTAAATCCTGGTCCAATTCATATACGGATCCAACTAGAACCAGAAGAGCCTAGGGGAAAGGAAACCATATATAGCAACCCCTACCCCTTATAAATATATCCCCCTTCTTCGCCTCTTTTATTTTCCATCCTTTTCCTCCAAACCAAACCAAAGTCTCTCTTTAAGTTTCCAATCCTTCCTTCTTCTTGTTCTTCCTAATTACTAACTACAATATGGCTTCTTCTTCTGAAGAATTAGCGAAGAAGAAGATGATTACCTTGAGGAGTTTCGACTTACAGGAGTTCAAGGTGGAGGAGGTCGTGGCAATGGAGTCCGAAACAATCCGTCGTATAATCGAGGACGGATGTACTGAAAACGGGATCCCCGTCCCCAACGTCGATGGCAAGATACTCTCTAAGGTCATCGAGTACTGCAAGAAGCATGTCACATCTTCTTCTTCTTCTTCTGAGGACCTTAGGACTTGGGATACCAGGTTCATCGAAGTCGACCAGGCCACCCTCTTCGATCTCCTCATGGTGAGGGTCATCTCTTCTTATTTAATAAGGTCTATTTTCTTTTAAATCTTTCCACTGCATATTTATTTGCTTTCACTTTCAGGCTGCAAATTATCTCGAAGTCAAAGGACTCTTGGATATAACATGCCAAAGAGTTGCTGACATGATCAAGGAAAAAACTCCAGAGCAGATTCGCGAGATGTTCAATATTAAGAATGATTTCACTCCCGAAGAAGAGGAAGAGATCCGAAGGGAGAACCAATGGGCCTTCGAATGAACATTAATTGTTGCTAGTCACTATAGTTAGTTTCCGTCTTTTATGAAAAAGTAGGCAAATTAAGACGTCCTATATTTATATATTCTAGCATTAGATTTTCTAATCTGTGTACTTTTAGGAAAAAGTATTGCAGTATTTTTGTTTACTAGAAACATTTGATTGATTTATATCTGAATTCAAAATTTTAATTATGTGTATAAGGATTGGAACTTTGGATCCTTTTGTTAATCGTTCTGTTCCTTGAACTCTTTATTTCATTCTTGCCAATATGGAAGAGCTAAAGAAATTCTTTCATTATTGCCAATCAATCAAAGTTCTAATTATATGTCTAAGGATCCAAAATAATCTTTATTTCATTATTTTCTAAATTAGCTTGGGGAATTTTCCTAACAGAATTACTCTACAGGATCTAAGAATCTTCTCATACTCGTTATGGAACACTACTAGTCTACTAGCTAATGTTAACTACAAACAATATTACTTCCAGAGCTGATAACATAATTTCCTTTTAAATCTAATACTAGATGATAATAACTAAGAAAGCCCTTTGATTTCGTAGATGATATCAATATTGCTCATACAAAAAAGAAAAGAAAATAAGTGTGGCTGGATATATAACTTAATCAAAATTCTGCTAACCCTCTAGAATTTCAAGTCAAGATCCGATCAAGTGACAACTTGAAGAGTAAAGCAAGCACTCTCAAATCCTTAGGTACCAAAATTCACATCGTCGGCGGACAAGAACATAAATACAATAGTCAGACTAGTCCCCTTTCTCATTTACAATGGGATCAATGGTCCATGTATATATATTGTTGTGCATGCGAGCACCAAGACGATCCAAAAGAAGAAACCAAAAATTAATACGTGCAACAAAATAATGCAAGAACAAAGTAAAAAAAACACAAATATGGTAACGCAGTTCGGCAAAGCCAACGTCCGCGGAGTAGCAAGAACTACTCAAATCACTCTAGCAATGGAGGTTACAAAGGTACAAGAGAGCTCCCAAACTCTTACAAATGGAAGCTCACAAAATACTACAAAGCTTAACAATTTACATATCATATGATTGTTGGAATTATTCAATAATTAAGGGGCCACACATGTAAAATTAATTGTGTTTGGGCTATCTAAATAATTAAGCCAAATTAAAGTGGTCTATTTGAAAATTGGCTTAAGGGTATAATTGATTATTATAGCAAAGAAGCCAACAAACGTCATAATTTTTTCTTATTAAATTCTTATTGGAACTATTGTTGTGAATTTGAATTTCCCAAAATGCATGAAGCAATGGAACTCAATTTTGTATCTGAGCTGCTGCATGTGCCTTGTTATATATGAAATAATGGATTTCAAATCATCAACAAATAAAAGAAAAGATAGGAATAAGTGATGTCAAATCCCATATCTATTTTTAGAGAGATGTAAAAGTTTTACAGTAAAATATAAAATATAAAAGCATGACAAAATATTTTTGGAACATGACAGTTTCGGTAAAATATTGTTAATCCCTGAGCGTGAATATCAGAAGAAAACTCTTGTGATTAGATTGCAGCACTTCAACAGAAGGTGCAAAACAGAAATCCTTGGAGGATTCTGAAAACAAAAAATCTTTGAAGATTTTCTTAAAGGTGACAAACGAGAAATCTAAAAAGATTTTCGTAATCGGAGAAAGCCTGCTGGAGTGTTTAGAACACCGGCGCTCAAAGCTAGATCCGCCCACACGGTCAGCTTCCAGGAACCAGTAAATTCAAAAGAACTCTGGAACGCTCTGCCAATCTGCTCACGGACGGACTCCTCGAAAAACTGAGAACTCACAAGTTAGGCCTACGCAGAAGCTCTCTCTTCTCTCTCTGTGAAAAATTTCGTCAAAATGTACTTCTTTTGAAAGAGAAGAGAGACTATATACATAAGCTCTCTATGTAACTGCCCAGATCCGGAATGTGCGCGACGTTTGAATCTCAGATCCGAAATTATCGGATCTGTTATCGTACGTTACGAAACGGTTCAGTTACAACCTACGCGCCACTGAGCGCCAACATGCGCGAGCACCTTGTTGCGCCACTGCGCATATGGTTGCGCGCGCCTAACGTTCAGCGCTCAATTGCGTAAGAGCGCGTGCGCACCTGCGCCAGTCGTGCTCACGCGCACGTGCGCAACCTGCGCCACCTACGCCACACGCGCCCGCGCGTACTTGCTCAACTTGCGCCACCTGCGCCTGCACGCAACGCTCGCACCGCTCGCCACCGCGCGCCATCTGGCCATGCCAACTGGCACGCCATCTGGTCGCGCAACCTGGCGCACAACCGACAGCGCAAGAGGCTCGTGCAACTTAAGTGCACTATGCGTCTAGCGACGATGCTGACGTGCTAAGTGCAAAGTGCACCAAAAAAATGCCACATTAAGCCTCATGAGCCCATGAGCTCGAGTCCGAGTCCGAATCGTTAAGCCCCTTCGAGGCTTAGCCCATATGGAATTAAACTGAGCTTGGCCAAAAAGCATGAATGCTTTAATAGGTGTTTTATCCTTACCTCCATGTAAAATCACCCACATAGTCCCCTCCTTAGGGTCACCACCCCATGTGCATCTCTCCATTCCTCAAGAGGAGTTATATTGAGATACCCATGAGTTTTTCTTGCCAATGTGGGACTAAACTTACATGGTTTGTTTCAGAGCAAGCTCTCTACAACTCAAAGAAAGGAAAAAAAACTCCAACAATCTCCCACATATCTCAATATATGTATAGGGTTGAGCGTTCCCCACAGTAACTGTACATTCTACATTAGGATAGATGTCGCTGATGACTTGAATCTTTCCGCTTGGGTTAAACAACAGTATAATACAAGAATGGACTAAGCCTTGAATTCTGCACCACAGCTGCTATTCTTCCCACTCACAAAATGTAGTTACTTGTGCTTCTGGCTGCATATTAAAGGCCCTGTGCCAGCCTGGTTTCAGTATATAATTTTTGGCGTCTACAAGTTTACCCTCAAGAGACGGCCTGATATCTCTATCCATTCACTATAGGTGAGTTCTTTATTAAAGAGACATGGCATGAATCCTTGCGCTTCCTTTGTGGTGCTACGCTGCTATGACATGGCCTAAAGCCGAGGCATTACCCCTACCAGAAATCTCATCGTAGTGTCATACTACTGTAGCATGAGGTCACAACCTCTTTGTAGTGCCATACTACCCAGCATGAAGCCTTAGGCTCCCTTGTGGTGTTTCTCCGCAACGACATGGCTTACAAGGCCGAGGCTTTATCCCTATCTGGGTACCTCATCGTAGTGTCGTGCCACTGTAACATAAGGAATACCTCCCATTTGTAGTGTTGACTATCCCTCTTTAGTTTTATCATACATCATTAAGCTACCTGCCTATTTGCGGTGCTATATACGCTGCTGTGACTTGTCTCGCAAAGCCGAGGCATTACCCCTAACCGGGAATCTCATGGTGGAGTCACTCCACTGTAGCATGGAGTTACACTCCTTGTAGTGCTGCACTACCGTGCTTCTTGTAAAGCACACCATGCATTCACTCTGTCTAAGAACTCATTAAGACGTTTAAGCCATCCTCATCACAGGATCCATTTTTTGCAGAAAACACATAGTAGACAACAGTGGTTATGGTTTCACAGCCCTTCCATGTTCTCAAGAACAAGTACCCACTGTTACCTGATAGTTTTCCAGTCAATGGTCCTCCCTTGAACCAAAAGTTAGGTGTCTAGCAGATTTCTCTTTGAACTAATAACATAAAACTTTATAATAGGATTAGAAAGACATACTATCAGAATGCCTTGAAGCCCATCTTTCCTGCTATGTCTTCGACCAGCTAGCGCTTGAGGCCCTTCGTGAATGGATCCGCCAGGCTCTCTTGACTCCGAACATCGATAAATGTAATTATACCTCTCTTGATGAGATCGTTCACTGTCCTGTGCTTTAACCGCACAGTTCTCTTCTTCCTGTTGAAGAGATTATTTGATGCCACCGCCGCAGTCGCCTGGTTGTCATAGTATATCGGAATTGCCGATATCTGCACTCCAACCACTAGAAGATCATACATGAGCTCCCGAAGCCACTCTGCTTCACCCGCTGCGGTATCAAGTGCAAAGAACTTAGATTCCATAAATGACCGCGAGAGCATAGTCTGCTTCTTCGACTTCTGCGATATAGAAGCTCCATCCATTGTGAAAATAAATCCACTTGTGGACCTCTTGCTCTCCAACTCTGAGCACCAGCTGGCATCACTGAAGCCTTCTACTACCGGCGGCTCTCTGCTGAAGTGCAATGCATATGTCTGAGTCTTCTTGAGATATCCCATAACACGCTTCACAGCTTTCCAATGCTCAACGCCTGGATTGCTAGTGAATCGACTCAGCATTTCCACGGTAAAAGCTATGTCAGGCCTAGTAGCAGTAGTAGCGTATATTAAACTCCCGATGACGCTAGCGTACTCCAATTGCCTGATACTTTCCTTCGAGTTTGGCTCCAGCTTCTGGGTACTTTGGTACGGTGTATCAATTATAGGAAGATCATGATACCCGTATCGAGTGAGCATCTTCTCAATGTAATGAGACTGTGTCAGTGCCAATCCAGTGTCTGTCCGGATGATCTTGAGTCCCAAAATAACATCAGCATCCCCCAAGTCCTTCATAATAAACTTTGTCGAGAGGAACTTCTTTGCCTCCGTGACACAGCTTATATCCGTACCTAGGATTAGCATGTCGTCCACGTATAGACAAACGATGAATCCTCTTCCATCAGCAAATTTTGTACAGACACATTTGTCTGTTTCGCTGTCCCTGTAGCTATTTGACCTTATAACTTTGTCAAACTTCTCATGCCATATTTTGGGAGCTTAATTTAAACCGTAAAGAGATTTTACCAACTTATAGACTTTGTCTTCAAGACCTCTGACGATAAATCCTTCTGGGTGTTGCATATAAATCTCTTCGGTCAACTCGCCATTCAGGAATGTCATTTTCACATCCATCTATTGTATCACCAGCTTGTGTATTGCTGTAAGAGCAATTAACAATCTGATGGTTGCTATCCGGACTACTGGAGCATACGTGTCAAAGTAGTCAATCTTCTGCTTCTGAGAAAATGCCTTGGCCACTAGCCTGGCCTTAAACTTGTCAATGGTTCCATCAGCTTTCATCTTCTTCTTGAAGATCCACTTACATCCGATGGGTTTTGCTCCTTCGGGTAAATCAACCAACACCCAAGTGTTATTGGAGGTGATTGAGTCAATTTCATTGTCTATCGCCTCCTTCCAGAAGACAACATCTCTGGTCTTCATCGCCTCATCAAATGTAAGCGGATCTGCTTCCACATGATAGGTGATGAAGTCATCTCTGAAGTTCTTCGGCTTCCTTGCTCACTTTGTTGACGGATCAACGAGTTCTAGTTCAATTATTGTCTCCTTACCAACAACTTCATCTTGAACTACTGGCTCATTCTTTTCAGTCTCCTTTGCATCTTCATCATTCTCCAGAATATCTGTAAGAACAATGTTTTAGTGCCTTGCAAACTTGTCTTCAAAGTATTCAGCATCGCAAGATTCGATGATGTAATTTGACTCAATATCAAGAAATCTCCGAGCATCACTCTTTTCGGCATACCCCAAGAAGATCATCTTCATAGTCCTTGTCCCCAGCTTCTGAATCTTCAGATCTGGGAGCTTCACATAAGCCAGACACCCCCACACGGCATACCCCAAGAAGATCGTCTTCGTAGTCCATATCCCCAGCTTCTGAATCTTCAGATCTGGGAGCTTCACATAAGCCAGACACCCCCACACTCAAATGAGATTCAAGTTAGGTCTGACTTTGAACCAGAGTTCATGAGGAGTTATATCTAAAGTTGCATATGGCACTCTATTCAGAATGAAAGTGGTCATCAATGCAGCTTCTTCCCAGTAGCATTTCGGAAGACCCGTAGTTAGCAGCATTGAGTTCATCATTTCTTTCAACGTTCGGTTCTTCCTCTCTGCTACTCCGTTAGATTGAGAAGAATACGGAGCAGTAGTCTCGTTGATGATTTCATGTTCTTTACAGAACGATGCGAATTCATGAGATCGATATTCTCCGCCACGATCACTTCTTAGCCTCTTGAGTTGTTGTCCATTTTGCCGTTCAGCCTCGGCCGTGAACTCCTTGAACTTTTTGAACGCTTCATCTTTAGTTTTGAGCAAGTAGACGAATGCGTACTTAGAGAAGTCATTGATGAAGGTTATAAAATACTTCATCACAGCCTTTGTAGAGAATTATTTGAAGTCACAGATATCGGAGTACACCAACTCTAGTAGATCTGTGCTTCGATTGGCCCAATAAAAGGGTTTTCTAGTGATCTTTGTCTGAGCACATACTTCACACTTCTCTATCTTACCCTCACATTTGGAGATAAGTCCTAGGCTAGATATTTTATGTATTCTTTTATAATGAACATGTCCTAGCCTATTATGCCACAACTCAAGAGAATAATCAGAAAGAGCGATGACATTTATTTTATTTGACTAGTTTACAAGCTGAATTTAATTTATACATCCCTTCGGTTTGAAAAGCCTTTCCGAAGTATGTTTTCTTTTTGGACATGACCATCTGACCAGCATTGATGTCCATCCTCAAGCCTGCGTTGCTAAGCAGGCTCCCAGAGATCAGGTTCTTAGCAATCACCGAAACATGCTTCACACCTTAAAGCGTTAGAGTATTCCCAGAAGTGAGTTTCAGCTCCACAGTCCCGATCCCCAGAACTTCAGCTTGGGCCTGATTCGCCATGACAACTTTATCAGAAGTTGGCTGGTACATGACGAACCATTCCTTGCCAGAACAGACATGGCACGTCGCACAAGTGTCTATCCACCAGTCAGAGTCAGCCTCCACAGCTGTAACCTGAGTGATCATAGCAACAATGTTAGAAACCAATGAAACCTAACTAGGCTCACCTTGCTCTGATTGTTTGGGCTTGGATTTGCATTCACTCTTGTAGTAGCCCTTCTTACCACAGTTGAAGCAAGTCACGTGGGACTTGGACTTCTGCTCCTTGAACGAAGGACCCTTCACTTTCAGATTAGTGGAGTCCTTTTTGTGATGAGAATTTGCATGCTTCCCCTTGAACTCTCTTGTCCGCACCAAGTTGGCCTTAGCTAGTTGTTTGGATAGAGAGTCCATCTTCTGTTGAGATCGCATCTCGTCCTCAATATGGATCTCTTGTAGGAGATATTTCAAGCTAATGTCCAGCTTCTTTCGATACATTCTAACGTAGAAATTGCTCCATCCAGCAGAAAGTTTTGAAACAATCCCTCTAACGACAAATTTCTCGACGATGGGCATTTTCTTGTCATCCAGCTTCTGGCGCAACTTCAAGAATTCATTCACCTGAGGTAGCATCGCCTTCTCGTCTTCGAAGAGACCCTTGTGGTACTTCTCGACGATAAAGATTTTGGACCTGTTCTCGTCATCTTTATAGAGCTTTCCTAAAGACTCCCAGATTTCTTTGGCCTTCACCTTCTTAGAATAGGACTATGCCAAAGAATCTTCCATGGAATTGAGAATCAGTAGTTTGCAGATGCTATTTTCTCTCTTCTATTTATTCTGCTTGACATGTGCAGCAGCAACAGCGTCAGCAGTACCACCTTGTGGAATCGTCGGTTCATCTTCAATTAACACATGGTCGACGTCCACGAGTTGAAGATTAAGGGTGATCTTGCTCTTCCAGATCTAAAAGTGTTCTCCGTCGAATTTCTCCAACTTATTAAAGCTGGTATCGATGAGAGAGGCACGAGAGTTTTCCATCTTCTAATCTAGCTTTGAGATTGTTAATCCATGGGCGTGAATATTAGAAGAAAACTCTTGTGATTAGATTGCAGCACTTCAACATAATGTGCAAAACATAAATCCTTGGAGGATTCTGAAAACAAAAAATCTAAGAAGATTTTCTTAAAGGTGACAAACGAGAAATCTAAAAAGATTTTCGTAATCGGAGAAAGCCTGCTAAAGTGTTTAGAACACCGAAGCTCAAAGCTAGATCCACCCACACGGTCAGCTTCCAGGAACCAGCAAGTTCAAAAGAACTCTGGAACGCTCTGCCAATCTGCTCACGGACGGACTCCTCGGAAAACTGAGAACTCACAAGTTGCGCCTATGCAGAAGCTCTCTCTTCTCTCTCTGTAGAAAATTTCGTCAAAACGTACTTCTGTTGAAAGAGAAGAGAGACACTATATATAAGCTCTCTCTGTAACTGCCTATCCGGAATGTGCGCGACGTTTGAATGTCAGATCCAAAATTATCAGATCTGTTATCGCACGTTACGAAACGGTTCAGTTACAACCTGCGCGCCACTGAGCGCCAACGTGCGCGAGCACCATGTTGCGCCACTGCGCATATGGTTGCGCGCGCCTAGCGTTCAGTGCTCAAGTGCACAAGAGCGTGTGCGCACAGTGCGCACCTGCGCCAGTTGTGCCCGCGCGCACGTGCGCAACCTGCACCTCCTGCGCCACACGCGCCCGTGCGCACTTGCGCAAGTTGTGCCCGCGCGCAACATGCGCCACCTGCGCTTGCGCGCAACGCTCGCCACCGCGCGCCTGGCGTGCCATCTGGCCACGCCAACTGGCGCGCAACCTGCAGCGCAAGAGGCTCGCGCAACTTAGGCACACTATGTGCCTAACGACGATGCTGACATGCTAAGTGTGCTAACAAAGAGGCTCGTGCAACGAGTGCACTAGGCGACAATGCTGAGATGCTAAGTGCAAAGTGCGCCAACAAAATGCCCCGTGAGCCTGAGTCTGAGTCGCTAAACCCCTTATATGGAATTAAATTGAGCTTAGCCAAAATGCATGAATGCTTTAATAGGTGTCTTATCCTTACCTCCATGTAAAATCACCCACATGGTCCCCTCCTTAGGGTCACCACCCCATGTGCATCTCTCCATTCCTCAAGAGGAGTTATATTGAGATACCCATGAGTTTTTCTAGCCAATGTGGGACTAAACTTACATGGTTTGTTTGAGAGCAAGCTCTCTACAACTCAAAGAAAGGAAAAAACTCCAACAACTATAAAATAAAATGTAAAAGTTTTCTTATTATAAAGCCATATTACTTTCTTCTAACGGGAATGCATGCTTCGTTCAGATTTTACGTGAGATGTTTAAAGTTTACTTGTGTTATGATTCCTAATTGAAGACCAGCAATTTTTAGCATACTCTTCGGGTAACAGCATCAATTACGATCAACACAGGCTCGCCCTTCCCGATCTCATGCAAGTAATTTTTGCAGTCAACTTATCAAGAATGTTGGGTGTCATCACACCACCATCTCAATAGTACTAAAACCAAACTCCATGACGTAATGAATATTTGATTCACAATTTGTTCTCTTCCAAAAAGAAGAAACATAAATACATACAGTTTAAATATAATACAATCAAACATAGAAAATGGTGTAAAAAAACATAGAAAATGGACGTCTACGTAAATGACTAGTGCCTCCAGTCCAAACTCCAGCCTACCCCAGCGGGTATCGCCTTTGGGTGCTCAAATATGATCTTCAGATGTCATAAGGCAGCACACAAGAAGGTTATATGTATCACTTTTCTTCTTCTCTCTAGCACACAACCTTGTATGGTATTGGTAGAGGAAATATCACACGATTTGCAAGTAAATTTGAAAGGTAATGGAAGTCCTTTTACAATTGAACAAAGAAGCCGATATCCGTCTTCATAATGAAGGGCTCTCATAAGCCATCACATTCTTTCCTGAAGGAAGATGCTGCCCCCTCCCTCTCCTCTAGTTGTCCAACACCACTATATACCACAACCATCAAGTAGAATTAATACTTCTGCGGCCATTTCGTGATACTGCATAACATAAAATAGTCAGGATAGAGATGAGACTAATATAGTGAATGCATCACCGAGTTATTGAGATGATAGTGTAGGCAAATACAACTATTGGCAGCTGCATGGTGCAATCCAAAAAGAATAAATGAGTACAAAAAGAACGCAGCGAAAGCATTTCTTCTTTGTACTTGTTTTGATTGTAAGCAAAATTAATTCGAACAACTGTGCTTGGGTATATTACCTCAATGAATTTGGTGATTAGCTGCTTTTTATCAAAAAAAAAATAATAATCACAAAAACTCCCTTCTAAAATTTGAAGCTCTTGATCAACAGCTTGGCTTAAGGGATCCAACACAACCAAAGGAGATCTTCAGAAACTAAAATAGGAACAAATATAAAATTAGGAGTCCATATTAAATTAAAACAAGAGCCAATTTGGGAAGGATTTCGTAAAATTATGTCTGCTAGGGAAGGAGTCCATATCAAATCCTTACATCCCCTTTCCTCCATGCCGTAATTTTGAGTCTTCGACAACTAATTGCTTTTATTGTCCTTTTTCCCATTTAGTTAATATCTTTGAAAATACTTTGAACTTCCATCTTTTAAGTTGGAATCACAACCTTTGGTTATCCGGATTGGAAAACGCAGTGTTTGGGGTCATGGGAGCCAGGACACAATTCCAGGAGAGAGGTAAAGTGGATCCAGTAATGGTGTGCTAATAATTTTCATACAAGTCAACAATATTTGACTCAATGATATCATAGTGATTGATACTATGGAGTGACCTTAACTGTTAACAACTATCAAAATGGCCAACATATCAAACACCTCAAAGTTAAACACTGCTTACAACCCATCATACCCTGAACTTGTGATAAATGGTGTAATGTTTTAACTTGCTTACATTACATATAGTAAGAAAATCAGATGACCAGATACTATATAGTAGAGATAATGAGTAAGGTAATCCGTGCTGAATCAGATCACAAGCTAACCTTGTAGTTAGAATTCTAGATACTGCAATAATCCCTATAGCAAAAATAAATAAAAATAAAAACAGTGACAAAGAAGTCGGATCCGTTTATGACCTATGCCACCTAAATTGTCTAGAAATTTTTCTTTAGCACCAATTTATAGTTTGATCATGCAAGCAACTTCAAGATATATTAACTTATTTCACTTTTTTTTATCTCATCTGATATTCATGAAAAGGACTAAGGCTCAAGCAGTTTTCCTATTAATATATTTGATAGAAGAATCAAATAGTAGACTATATGTTTAAAAGAAGATTTTCCTGTATGAATTCCATGTAAAATAAAATGTCAAGGCTTTGTCACAACAATGTCAGGGTTAGAATCGTTCTTTGCCAGTTACAGCATATAGTAATTATCGGCATTCATGATATGACTACACATGCGCTTACCAAACATCAGTCCTGGCAAACATGTCTATACAATGAAAACATAATTGTTATGTTGCTACCTGTGTTCACACTCGAGGTGTAAAAACATGGATTAAACTATTCGAGGATGATGTCAATGCAATTACCGGTTTCCAGGATAACCCTGTAGGAACCCTAGAGGGGGGTGAATAGGGTAAAGCTAGCTAATCAAGCACTTAGCACAAGCTAATTGGCAATTTAAAAATATAAGTGCAAGAGAAGAAGCAATAACAATACCGACACCCGATCTATCCTGATATCCTCCCTAGAGGCAATCCAGTCCCGGAACTCTTTCCGAATTTAATCCACTATTTGAGCAAATAGTTACACACGAGTTTGGATCCGAAGAACTTGCCAACTTCTTACACGAGAGCTTTAATCCGAAGGCCTCTCCGACTTCAACCGAGAGTTTGGATACGAAGACTCCCCAACTTCAACCGAGAGTTTGGATACGAAGACTCTCCAACTTCAACCGAGAGTTTGGATACGAAGACTCTCCAACTTCAACCTTTCACAATAGGTTTTGATCTCCTTATACAATAAGATGAAGATCTCACTTTTCAACTCAATAACTATAACACAATTTGTGGATGGCAAAGGAAAGCTTTGTAGAGTTGTTTGTGGATAGGCTTTGGTGGTTTAGAAATTTTTAGGCTCAAACCATCAACCTTGAATGAAGGGGTTCAAGGCTATTTATAACCAAAGCATTGAAAAGTGCTCAAGGCAACTTTTCAGTCCGCGAACCGGCATACCGCCGGTATGATCCGGCATACCGGCGGTATACCGGTCTGGAATGCAACGGCTAGGAATATAGCCGTTGGGATCATTAATTGCTCGGATTTTCGACCGTTGGAATTTCAACGTTACTGAACCGGTATACCGTCGGTATGATCCGGTATACCGTCGGTATGCCGATTTTGTGGACAGAAACTTTCTGTGAACAAAATCGGTATACCGCCGGTATGCATCGGTATACCGTCGGTATGCCGGTTTTCATCCGAAAATGATCCTGGGCTGGTTTCTACCCTAGATTTCGATTTTGCCATCCATTTCTTGTGTTTACAATTATTCCTAAGACTCATTACAGACTCCAATATACTGTAGCAGGTGCAGGCTTCTTCAGAGTCTTGAAATGATGATGGCATGGCTTGGCTTCTTCCTTTGATAGGTGCTGGCTTTTTCCCTTGGCTTTTTCCCCGGTGCGTGGCTCCAGAGATGTCGTCGGGTGGTTCAGAAAAATCTTGTGGGATCCATCGTCTTTGGCCCACCATGATTTCTTCATTGCATATGTCCACATTGATCTTGCTTATTGCTTTTCTGCATGTACATGTTAGACGAACAAAGCAATATACATAGTAGCAACTATGATAGGTTTAATGCACATTAAGACAATGCTGAGTTTAAGTATAAGTGCTAAGGCGATAGCATAAATATTAGTGATATCATAATGATTAAACTTAATTGAATGACCACAATCAAACACATAGTTTTGATTTTGGCAACCCGATTAAATTTAAGATAGATAAGCTCATATCACTAAAATGTAAACCAATAGGCATATATCACCAAAGGTATAAGTATAAGTAGAAATGCTATAGCGATAGTATAAAGATTAGTGATAATGATATGCTAAACTTAACATATTAACCATATTCAAAAACATGATACAATCATTGGGCCAACAAACCCATCTAGGAAATGGCTTGGATTATTCAGTTTAAGATGTGCAGACTCGGTTTAAAATAGCCAATTCATACGATCAAGAAATCACTACATTTGAACAAATTTTAATGACTTATTGTTGAATCATCCTTCAAAATGATAAATTATTCGGCTGTAAGAAATTGCAACCTCAGTCAACATTAACTTCCTGTGGGCTTATGGAAAGACTAATTTAAAATAGGTTCATCAAGAACTCAGACTTATTACTTGTTAATTCCTTATTATGTACATTCACATTGCAGTGTGTTCTTATTCCAATCATCTAATGGGTCACAACCGTAAGTAGGTTCCCCTACACAGTCCAACTGAATTCGCTTCTATGATGGATATAGAACTGCTAATGTTAGGTACGTCTAAAACTGTAAGATTTGTTATAGGGTTAGCAATTTCGGGCAGAACAGTTGTCCCTCAAACTACTTGGCAGGCTATGTATACGTGTCGTCATTAACATAACCATAATATGACAGCCCCCAATTGTATGCATCTCCGAGCTTCCAAGAAAAGGTGAGGCAAAGACATCCATATCAGAACCAAAACAAATGGAATTATCAATTTCGGTTCAGCCATTACACATCATTTCTAGTACCATGTCAGTTAAATTATGTTAATATTATATACCTGATATGAGTGTTCAAATTTAAATTTTCTATTCTCAAATTGTTCAAAACAAATCAAAAGGAACCAAGTTCTTTCAAGGCATCGATCTGCCATCCCTCGTAGCCTCTGTTATTCGGACTCGTCACTTTAAGGCAAAGTACCGTGTCGACCTGACATGGCACGGGTATGGGATCCGGATTGGATACTACAAGGTGACAATCAAACACAGGCAGATGAAGAAGAAGAAATTAGGGGATCTATATGCTTACCTAATTTACCTAAGCATGTTTTATAGCAGCAGTAGATCCTCCATGCTTTATTATATAGCTACTATTATTATATCTCGGGTGTAGTAGGCTCATCTATAGAGAAAAAAATTTGGAAAAAAAAACATGGGAGCTGAAGGGACTTTTATTATTAAGGGTTATTATTAAGGGTCTACTTGGATTGAGGGTTAAGAGAGTTAAGTGAGAGGAAGTTAAGTGAGGGAAAGATAAAACCATGTTTGGTTTAAGGGTGAGGGTTTAGGAGGGAGGGTTATAGAAGGTTAAGTGAGGGTTATTTTACCCTCTTTTGTCCATTTTTTAACCCCCCAAATCGGAGGGTGATTGAGGGGTTTTGTTTAAAAAGTCATAAATATCCCTTATTTGTTTTATAAAAAAATCATATTTGTTTCTCCATTTTTTTTTGTTCTTAACATGTTAATCCGTACCTTCCTAACTTGTGAATATATTTTGACAAGTTCTAATTAAAATTTCAATCAAATTTAATTTTATGACATATGTAATAAGGTTATTTGGTAACTATCATATTTTATTAATTATCCTCTCACTTAAAACCTCTAATCCAAACAAGGTTCTATGTATTGACTCTACTCCCCATCATTTAACCCCTACTTAACTCTGCTTTTTTTTCCCTCAATCCAAGCAGACCCTAAGGGTTATTTACACTACCTACCCCTAAGTTTTGGATTTATAACACGGATTATTCCTACTTTTAAACTAATTACACTAACCCATTTGATACACCTATATCCGTGTCAGAAAACTATTTTATCCTACAGTACAATAAGTATCGCGTACCTTACGAGATTAAGAGAAGAAACTCGTGAGCATTAGTATCCATTATACAAATATAAACCGTGTAGGCAAAACATACACAAATAAGATCACAAAAGTAAGTCCAGTAACAGATATTTAATAACCAGCTTAACTCTAACAAATAATACCATAGACAGGTTCACAATGTTAACACCTCAAATGTCAAGAGATTGAAGGCCAATATGTAGCAACGCAGAAACACTCCCAAGTGGCTGCTTGGATCCAAGAATATCTGATCATCTTCCACATTTGCACCCTCCGGGGTTGCAAGTACACCTGATCAGACATGACCATCTAAGTTAAACTCACATAGAACTCTTAATAACATTTGGAAGAACCTATTGAACAACATATTTATCTACCTCACAGCTTATGAAAGAAGTTGAACAAATCATCAGGTGAAGACAGAGAAGAGAGATTGCTCATGAGATGCTCAATTAACCAGTTGTTCGCTATAACATCAACCATCTTTAACTGAATGATAAGCTCTTCGAGAGAAGGTTCCACGAAATCATCACAACCCTAACAAATGAATATCCAGATTATACATTATTTGCCATCCAATTATTAATTTAATCAGGCTAGCAACGAAAATCAGTGCCAGAAGTGAAAACAAGACGAACAAAAATACCAGATTTATGAAGAAATTACGGAACTCAAATATTAAGGTACTTTGGAGTACTTTAAGCTAAAGAGCTTTGGATGCCCCCGAACAATTATTCCTCAAAATTTTCTAGGGTTTAAGGTAGCGTACACAAATGCGACAAGACACGACACGGACTTAAAAGGACTCGGTTTTCTACTGTGTCCATGTCGCATCTTGTGGACACATGTTGAACACGACAATTGAGAAACTAGTATAGAGAAAGAGAAAAGTCCTACTCTTATGCCCAAACACCCTAAAAATCAAATTTTTCCTCCAAAAAAATGCCCCTCGGAACCAAAATAATCAACATTTAAAAAATAAATTAAGGCATGGAAATTTTGTGCAGACAAAATCAAGAGCTTCTAGATGCCTCCATGAACAATTATTTCCTCAAATATCTATAGGAACTAGGGTTAGTGTTTAAGGCCGGCTAACCCAATAGACATATGCTGCACAGAGAAGACAGAGACGCAAAAAAAAAAGAAAAGAATTTCGCATGTCCTGGAGTATCTATGAGTGACTGTGCCGTGTCCAGTATGTATCCAACGCGGCACAGCACAATTATTCTTGAGATTAAAAAAAATCTAGGGTTTAAGGAAGGAAGTGTTAGCTAACTAACCCTTCTTAGGAGAAGAGGAAGAGTCATTTCGAACACTCCGAACCCCTTCCTCCGTCGCCGCCGCCGCCGAAGTGCCGGCGATCGCCCCAAAGGCTGCTCATTTTTTCTCCGTCGGATATCGAAAATGAGAGTTTATAAATAATATTAACGCTGAATAAAAACAACCCAAGCGGGGATAGCTCAGTTGGGAGAGCGTCAGACTGAAGATCTGAAGGTCACGTGTTCGATCCACGTTCACCGCAATTTTTACACTTCTAATACATGTTCTCCTCTCTTTATTTGTCTTTTCATTTTTACACCCATGAATTCATCTTTATCTATTTTGTTCCCTTCAAATCTTATGAGTTACAATTTCTTATATCCATGAATTTGCATTTTTTTTAATCTTTATTTTTACACCCTTGAATTCCATCTTTATTTATTTTTGTTTCCTTCAAACTTTTATAAAGTGCACCCTCTTTAATTATTTTCTTTTCTTTTTAACGAATTTGTGAATATACCCTTGATGAGTTGCTTCCTTTATATTTGAAAAATATTTCTGTTAATAACTTTAGCTTCTTTTTCCACACAAGTACAAATTTGGATAGATTGTTGGATCAAAATAATAGGGGTTATTTACACTGAAACCCCATATTTTTTGTGTTTATTAAATGGACCTTCCCTCTTTAAATATAAATTACACTAACACCCCGGCCTTTATATATATATATTTCTAAAGTAGGGGTGGTTAGTGTAGACATGACCATCTAAGTTAAACTCACGTAGAACTCTTAATATAACACGTGGAAGTGCCTATTGAACAACATATTTATCCACGTCATATCTTATCAAAAAGATACAAATAAATCATCAGGTGAAGACAGAGAAGAGATATTGCTCATGAGATGCTCAATTAACCAGCCGTTCACTATAGCATCAACCGTCTTTTACTTGAATGATAAGTTCTTCGAGAGAAGGTTCCACAAAATCATCACAACCCTAACAAATGAATAACCACATTATAGATTTTTGTCTTAATTGTAACTTGATACTCTCAACTATTTCAGTTTTTTAACTTAACCCTAAACTTTTTTACTCAACAACTTGATACCATCAACTATTGAATATTTTTAAATATATACCCTAAAATAAAAAAATTTGAAACTACCCCGGCCCCCCTCTCTCTCCCCCGTCCCTCTTCGGCGATGCAGCCACCTCCTTCCAAGGCGATGCCCCCCTCTAATTCTCTTTGGCGATCGATGCCCCTACCCCCTAGTGCCTCCTTCGCCGTGTGCGGCAGTAAGTGGCGGGCGGTGGGAGGAGGGAGACGACGAGAGAAGGCGGCGTGGGTGGTGCTGTCGAGGAGGCGGCAAGAGGAGGGGGTGTAGGAGGGGGAGACACGTGGGTGGGAGCAGCCGAGGGGGACGGTGGGAGGAGGGGGCAATCTGGAGGGCGGCGGGAGGGGGGAGGGGACAGCTGGTGGATGCGATAGGGAAGAGAGACAGGGGAAGAGTATTTTTGGAAAAAATAATTAGGTATCAAATTGTAAAAAAAAGTTAAGGGTATCAAGTTGGAAAATAGTGATCGTTGAAGGTATCAAGTTGCAATTAAGCCATAGATTATTTGCCATCCAAATAGTAATTTAATCAAGCTAGCAATGAAAAATAGTGCTAGAAGTAAAAACAAGACGAACGAAAATACCAAACTTATAAAGAAATTAGGAAACTCAAATATTGAGGTACTTTGAAGTACTTTAAGCGAAAGAGCTTCTGATACTCCCGAATAGGATATTACTATTTGGACCACAGTTTGTGACCGCTCTTTGGCCCGCGAGCCACGTGTCAGCATTTTATTGGTCCAAATTTTTTGTGGTAGGCCCAAGCTAGCAGGAGGCAGTGGGCTGTTGACACGTGGCATGCAGGCCAAAATGTCATGTCCCAGAACCAGAATACTAGAGAGCGGGGGACAGACACAGCCAGCTACGTATATTAAAGTGAATTCTACCTCGATATACGGTCACGGCTGTCTAGATACATGAGGGTTTAACTACAAGTCAATAGTCTCTTAAGGTCAAGAACAAGCCTAGTGTCTCAATCTCAAGCAAGCAAGTAAATATAACAAGATGGTAGATCATCATACATAAAAAGTAAGTCATCTCATACATTACATATTCAGATGATCATGAAGCTAGTCATACAAAATGCGAAGACTAGCAAGAGTTTGAGTCATACATGATCAACCATAGGATTTGTCAATCATGTTACAGCCCGTAGGCAGACAGTAAGTAAGGTTGCAAACGAGCTAACACTTGCTCGACGGCTAAACGCCTCAAAAGAATAATTTACAATGGGGTGGGAGAGCAAAATAAAACTCACTCGTTGCCAGGGTTGCGCCTAGTATTCACTATCTGGCTGGAAGGCTGGGAGATCCTCGGGTCCTACTCCAAAATTTGGCCATACAAAATCAGCTGGATCAGACCCCAGAAAGAGTAAGTGCCACAAGGGAGGCTTCACTTAAGAACTAAAACCAGCAATTAGCACAAAATACAATTATATAACAAAAGACTGCTGATATGGAAAATCATGATGATAAACGATAAGATAACCATGGGACTTTTCAGATAACCAAGTTACAATCCTTAAACCAAACAAGGACCGGAGTTGTAATCATTCATCTGAACGGAACTTGGTTTTCCACCATTTATCAAAAATAAGGCACAAGCAATCGGGTCATGTAACAATCTTATACAGGATCAGGACAAGACTAGACTGGGCTGGACTCCATCCAATCAATCACGGCCAAGCAATGAGTACGGCTTAAAACTTTAACTAGCTAGGTTATCACAAGCTTAGTTACTAGCAAGATGCAATGAGATTTCCAATAGTCACAGGCCCTACAGCTATCCAGGTTATCTAGGCGAGGTTGATTATCAAAGTTATCCAAAATTATTAGATGGCTTAGAGTGCAACACATAACAGTGTGCCTTGTACTTGTTTCATGACTGTGTCACACATGACTGTGGACTGGAAATGTGCCCTGCTCGACGGCAGACTATAAGTCCATCAGGTGTGGCCGGAATAACGGGATCGCCTGTAACTGGGAAAATCTCCCTTAGAATGAACTACTTGATCAATCTAGTAATTAACCTTAGTCAGATTCAGTATGAATTCCTGACCGTGGTAACCAGGGACTCATGTCCTAGACATAATGCAAGACGAGACTAGACTAGTAATTTATACAAACAAGTTTCAAGCAAGCACCCACGGTGTCAAGACAAGAATTTACTTAGCAAGTCAAGGTAGCTGTCACAACAGCATTCAAGATTACATGTCAAGATTACTTAGCAGGTCAAGATAACCGTCACAACGGTGTTCATGAGTTCATGTTAGGATTACTTGTCAGGGGTGCACCACAATGGGTCACCATCGTGTCATATTACTTGTACTTGTTACTTGTTAGGAGCGCGCCATGACAGGCCACTATCATGAGTTATCACAAAATCATGCCGTGCACAGATTATCATTACAATATTAACATATCATAATTATATCAAGTTCATGTCAAAAGGCATAAGAATATAATAAGGGGTGCCACGCGTCCAATAAAGGTGAATCTGGGGCAATGGATGCCAGGGCCATACTGCACCGGCAAGGTGGTAAGATACGCTAGTACTAAGAAGCCTTCAGGCAGGGAAGTATGCCAAAGGAGTACACCAAGGGAAGTATGCATAAAGGAAGTACGCATAAAGGAGTACGCCAAAGAAAGTACGCCAAAGGAAGTACGCGTAAAGGAAGTACGCATAAATGAAGTACGCGTAGAAGAGTACGCATGAATGAAGTACGCATAAATGAAGTACACGTAAAAGAGTACGCGTGAAGGAAGTACACGTAAATAAAGTACGCGTAAAAGAGTACGTGTAAATCTTGTTTTACGTCGAGGTAGGGCAGACTTGGTTTTACGCGTAAAACAGATTCACGCTGACATGAATAAACGTAGGCATAGAGTTTGATACTATACGGACATGTATAAACGTGGGCGTAGAGCTTGATACTACACGAGCACGTATAAACGTGGGTGTAAGGAACCTCCAGAACTCCAAACTCCATGAAACCTTCAATCTAAGCAAAAAAATGGGACTTCCATAGATCAAAATGGGGTAGAACGAAATTCTCTACAACATGGAACAACCAAAACTTGAAAATAATAAAGTTTGATAGATCAAAACCCAAGAAATCTGAAAATACACAAACTTAGATATACAAGAAATAAACCATGGAAATTGAAAATGCTAAGTACTAAAGTGTCTTAGAATCTCGTAAGAAGACAGTGGAAAAATAAAAATGGAGTTCCTCCATGAAGCAAGTTGCACTTGCCTAAGCTCTTGGTAGGTGGAGAGAGTTATGAGGAAGAAGAAGAGTAAATGAGAATAAGTGAAGGGAGAGAAAGTAGTTGGGCTTTAAATGGAGATGGTGGTAGGTAGGGGGTTGGGTTCATGATGAACCACCCTAAACCAAAACAACCAACCCAAGCCGAACCCGTCAAAATAAACCAAGTCATGCAAGATTAAGCTAGACAAGTCTGATTACGGGTTGGAATTCTGTAACGCCCAGTCCCAAAATACGTAGGACTAGGAACGTAGACATGTCAGCTATATTCATACGAAATACATGGGCCTCGTATGAATACATAAGCTGTAAAATGCAGTAGAACCATAACTAATCTCATCCACACAAAATAAATGAATAAAAGATATCGTATAATCAACTATGAAATTGTCAATTGATACATGTAGTTGGGCGGAGACAAATCCACTACCAACTATGAAAAGAAATACACAACAAAGAAAGAGTTTAGCGAGCGAAGCGAAGACGATCAAAGTGCAATCACCCTCGAAGAAATGGAGATAGTCAAGGCTAGAACTAGAGCACCTGCAAAAGACAAGAGCACACACCTGGCAAGATAACCAGGTCCTCAGAGGGATATAACAAGACACGTAATATCATGCCAATAACTGAATAAATAAACCTCAACAGAAAAGTATATGTGACTACACAAATAAAGGCCTTAACCATTCTATGTGTAAATGCACTTTGAAGACAACGTTCCACACAAGGGCTCTCGAGACTAGAAACACGGCACGTTAGCATTTCAACCGAGGTACTAGTAGCATCTAGAGGAAAATAAATAAATGCACGGCATACTAGTCTCTCGGGTGAGTCACTAACGGCAGCTAGAGGAAAGTAAATGCACGGCACATTTGTGTTTCAACCGAGGCACTAGTAGCATCTAGAGGAGAGTAAATAAGTGCACGACGCACTAGCTCTCGGCTAAGTCACAAATGGCAGCTGGAGAAAAGTAAATGTTTAAAAGCCCCTGCGCCTAATAACTGTCTTCCCCTCCCCATGCACTACTCGTGCTGAATCTACACCACGATATCTCTAATAACCGCTAAGTCTTCTAGGCAATTATATTAGCAGTTATATCCTAACGCTCGTCCTGTACGTACCAATGTACGGTCGGTACGCAAGTTCGAATCTATATGAGACATGTGACATCATGGCACACAGGTGTCGGGCCAATGAATACGACACAAACGAAGGTGGTCCCTTAACTCTAGGCCAAATGCATAAAGAAAAATAAAGTATAGTAATTTGCAACTACATATGGTTTTAAGAGAACAACTTATAAGAAATAAAACATGCATGATATTGAGCAAGAAATTAAACAGTAAAGGCAAGGTGTCTTGCCTGAGGTTGTGGTATGATCTGGCAATGCCCTTGAGTTAGTTGCAGTTGACGTGCAGTATGATTTTGTTGGCATAGAATAGACACAGATGTCAAAAGTATGCAAGATGATCTTAGATAATGGGACAGGTTATGTCATTGAGTTCAGAACGGTCCAAATAGCATAAGGTCGATAGAAAGAAGTCCAAATTTGTAAAGGAAATTGGGAATATGGTTGGTCACCATCAAGATTTGATAATCAAAGGAAAATATAATTAGATATATACAGTTATTTTTAGAAAATATTTATGATTGCTTGAAAACTATATTTTATTAGTTAAAATTTTTTAGATAAAACATAAAAATATAGGAAATCGTTTTAGGGCTAAAAATATAATTTTATCATAATACATTTTTAGGCGAAAGGACATATTTTGAAAATATCTAAAAAAATACTGTAATAATATTTTTAGGAACTCATATGTATATTTATTTAAAAAAATAAAACTAATAATAATATTACTAATAATAACAATAGTAAACAATATTATACATACATATATGTACTGTTATAAGAATACAAAATAATATTAATAAACTACTCACCCAAACCTTATTCTCTACTATATGTATAATAATAATGTAATATATGATAACTACAGAATCGAAGGACAGAGAAGAGGGAGTTGATTGTAAAGAGAGAGAAAAGCAGTGAATAGAGAGAAAATCAGATGAAGAAGAAAAATGAAGAAGAAGAAGAGGACCGGGGAATGAGAAGAGAGCGGAAGGGGAGGAGGCTTTATCGGAGTCCAAGCTCGATGCTGGCGATGCGGTCATGGCAGGTCGAAGTCAACCACGGGTGCAGCAGATGAGTGGCTTTGACCGGGGTCTGTTCATCGTCGGAAGGGAGAAGAGGGTTCATTGGTTGATCACTAGAGACGGGCGTCCACGATGGTGATGGCACGCTGCGGTGGCGTGGAGAGGGTTTTAGATCTGGCTAAGGAGAATGTCGACGAGCAAAAGTCGGGCGCTCGACACAGAGAAGGGTCTCGTCGACCGGTGCTGGAGTCCACTCACCGTAGGGGACGACACGACGGAGGTGACCCGAGGCGGTGGCTCAGGAGAGCCAGATTTGGGACGAAACAGGTACGTATTGTGGTGGTGGTTGGTTTTTGGGTGGTTGTTCGGAGTGATCGCGGTGATGGTGATGTGATGAGCCGGACGATGGTTTGTTGTCGAAACTAGGGTGGGTTCGGGTTCTAGTGAGGTGGCGGAGATGACAGGGTTCTGCGGAGATAGAGCAGTGGTGGTGGCTCTGATAGGTTGATGGTGGTGGCATATTTGGGGGCTCGACTGTAAGGAGGAGGTCGCTGGCGACGCTGTGATAGATGGGCGAGAAAGCCAGTTAAGACAAGGACGAGTCGGGGTCGGGGACACTCCGGTCGTCGCCGGTAGGAAGGATGGGGGATAGAGGCTGAGGGTGGCGCTATTGGCCAGAGACGGTGTCCAGGCCAGATTAGGATTAGGATTAGGATTAAGATTAGGATTGGGATTTGGTTAGTGATTTATTTATGTCGGGGTTTGTCCGACACGAGAGATGGAAATGTATTTGTAAATATGGAATAAGACGGAGAGGGAACACGGACACGGTGCATGGTGGTTGGAAATTATTTGTGGAGTAATTTGGCTTGTAGAATTATGGAAAAAAATAGAGCAAGAGTCTCTCCTTATATAGGAGGTGGACTTCCGAACAGGATAAGCATTAGAATTGATTTAAAACCCCAAATAGATAATTTACTATTTATTTTAAATTAATACAAACTAATATAACCAAATACAATCTGATCTGAATCCATATCTAGATGATTCATATCTATAAGTTTAAACTAAATTAAAATTCATATCAAATTAAATTTAATTTACTATAAATGATCAAACATTGAATCCATGAATTTCGAATTATCTTTATAATAAATAACAATAATAATTAATTTGAAAATTACTATAATTATTAAATATTAACATGAAATAATTTCAAAATAGCTTTTTGTTTAAATAAAATAAAATAATTTCAAAATTTTACTATATATAAATGAACAAAATTTCATTAAATGACATATAAATAAAATTTTACAAAACAAAAGTTTCTGAATTATATATAAGTAAAAATATCTTTTTTTAAATAACTATGTTATAATATTTTTTGTGCTAAACACGATAAAATTTACCTTATATAAAAATACTTTCTATAGGAAAATCTATACTATAAAACTTTGTATATATAAAATATACTACCTTGCATATACGTACTCGCACGCAAATAGTATTCACAAATATTTATTTTCAAAATTACTAACTGTATTTGTTTAATAAATAAAATAGCTTTCTCAAGAACATAGAACAAATATGTTTTGGCAAATATTGTATGATACTAAAACAAGCAAAACTTATTTACCATATAAGTATTTCGAAAAATATTTATTTGCCATTTAAGAGTTTATAATAAAACGAATTTAGAAGAAAATTAATATCTCGTATCTACGTATTTGTACTCGTCGTATAATACCAAAATAATTAAAAAAATTAGTAGAAATTTAGGGGTATTACAAATTCCGTATACGTATACTGAAAATACGTATAACGAAAAATGGAGGTGACAACTCTACCCACCTTAAAAGAATTCCGTCTTCAGAATTTAATCAAGAGGCTAGAGATGTCGAACAAGCTATACTAATCACAGGCAAGTTATAAAAGCAATCAATCAAGCAATCATTCATGCAAGTAATGAAGTTAAAGGCATAAGGCATAAGAAGACAATACCTTACGAGTCAAGCAGGTTGGGATAACGCGATCGGATATCATCCTAACGCTCCTACGTTGACTCACCCGAAGAGTGATGACCCCAATCAACATGGACTAACTTGATAGTCTTGTTCTTGAGTATCTTCTCTCTTCGGTCCAATATGGATATGGGTCTCTCCTCATACGAAAGGCTGGTACCAACAACCAATTTTGAATGATCAAGGACATGACTCAGATTCGAGATATACCGTCACAATTGTGATACATGGAAGACATCATGCGCCTCACGTAGCAACGAAGGAAGAGCGAGACGATATGACACATCATCTACTCGCTCTAGAATATCGAACGGCCCTATATACCTAGGACTAAGCTTTCTCCGCACGCAGAATCGAATGCACCACGGGTAGGCGAGATCCTAAGGAATACGTGGTCGCCGACAGAAAACTCAAGGGGACGCCGATGAGAATCGGTCCAATGGCGTTGGCGATCTTGGGCAACTCGAAGATTATCTCTGACTCGTCTGACTACCTCGATTGTCTACGTTACGATCTATGGTCCAAGCATTTGCTTCTCACCAATATCATCCCAAGCTAAAGGAGATCTGTACTTCCTGCCGTACAAGGCTTCAAAGGGTGCCATTTGGATACTGGCCTGGAAATGGTTATTGTACGAGAACTCCACTAGGTGCAGGTGATCTTCCCACGAACCACGAAAGTCAAGTGTACATGACTGTAACATATCTTCAAGATTCTGGATCGTGCGTTCTGACTGACCATCCGTCTGCGGATGATAAGCTGAACTGAACTTGAGACGAGTCCCCAAACTTTCTTGAAGACTTCGCCAAAGTATGAGGTGAATCTTAAATCTCTGTCGGATACAATACTGACCGGTACACTATACAATCTGACTATCTGCCTGAGGTACATTTCTGCTAGCTGATCCATTGACTGGCTTATTCTGAAAGAAAGAAAATGAGCTACCTTGGTGAGTCTGTCAACTATAACCCAGATGTCATCTCTTCCAGCTGGGGATCTAGGTAATCCAGTTACAAAATCTATGGTAATGTGCTCCCATTTCCATTCTGGGATTGGAAAAGGTTGAAGAAGTCTAGCTAGTCTCTGATGTTCAGCCTTAACTTGTTGGCAAACTAAACAACGAGAGATAAACCGGTCTATCTTCTTCTTCATGCCATTCCACCAGAAATGCTGACGGATATCACGATACATCTTCGTACCACCGGGATGATGGAAATATTGAGAACTGTGAGCCTTTGCCATGATCTTCTGTTTGATATCACCACTAGGTATACAAAGACGCCTTCCATGTCAAAGGGTACCGTCTTCATGTATACATAACTCTGGTCTTCGTCCTGCTACACATTCTACCCTAAGCCGCTGAAGCTTAGAATCTGCTGACTGTGCTAACTTAATCCTCTCAACTATGTTGGACTGAACTTGTATGCGGGCTATCAATGCCACATTGGTAGGAAGAACAACTTTAATACCAATCATCTGAAGATCTGCTAACAATCCTGGTTGTGCTATTAGAAAATAAACTCCGGATCTTCTACTCAATGCATCTGCAACAACGTTGGCCTTCCCAGGATGATACTGTAAGTTGATGTCATAATTCACAAGTAGCTCTAGCCATCTTCTCAGACGCATATTGAGATCCTTCTGGGTAAACACATACTTAAGACTCTTGTGGTCGATGAAAATTTCCACCCGATCTCCATATAAATAATGCCTCCAAAGCTTCAATACAAAAACTACTGCTGCTAATTCCAAGTCATGGGTTAGATAATTCCTCTCATGATAACGAAGCTGATGTGATGCATAAGCTACTACCTTCCATGCTGCATCAAGACGTATCCTAATCTCTTACCGGAAGCATCACAATAGACTGAAAATCCTTATGTCTCATCTGGAAGAGTGAGAATGGGTGCCGTCATCAATCCTTGCTTCAACTTCTTAAATGAACTCTGACACTCTGCTGTCCAAGCAAATTGGACATCCTTGCGAGTCAACTGCGTCAGTGGTGCTGAAATTCGAGCGAAGTCTGACACAAATCGTCGGTAATAACCAACCAATCCTAGGAAACTTTGAACTTCTGCTACGGTTCTGGGTACTGGCCAAGTCTCTGTGGCAACTATCTTCTGGCAGTCTACTTCCACTCCACCTCTGGTAACGATGTGACTCAAGTACGAGATACGTGCTGACAAAGTCACAGTCAACCAAATATTGACAACATTGACTAAATAATATCTGTAATAATTCAATACGACATACGGCGTCTACATTAAGCTCAAGACAGACAACAGCTCAGCCTCCGCTTTTTAGTTATATTCGAGTCTGTATTTTACACTTTCTTTGAGTCTAGACTAATGTAATCTGAGTCATACGGAGCTCTTGAAACTTAGACTATAGCCTACCCAATAATCCCAAGCTCCACCAAACCAGATATTGCCCAATGGTCCCCTTAGAACCACTCTGTGCTCTGGAGACAGAGTTCGGGCCGAACTCTGCCTCCACACGAGTTTGGGCCGAACTCTGTCCCCTAGAAATCAGGAACCCTAATTTTAGGGTTAGCTGGTTGCTAGTTGTCCAACGGCCAAATATTTGAATTTTCCTACCCGAATTCTGGCCGAATTCTGCCTATAAAAACACTATAAATAGGGCATGAATTCTCTCATTTCAAATCATCCATTCTTTTCTTCTTTCTCTCATAGCTCAAATAAGCCATACCCTTCCTATCTACTAGCCACAAGCCTCCTAAGTCTCGAGTGCTCAGCATCTCACAGTTAGGATTCTTGTGCAAGAGTTGAAGAAGTCGCTTGGACAATTCCAAGCAAATCGCCACTGCGATCCTCTATAAGAAGTTGACGTGCTCTTCTGAAGTAAAGGCACGGGTTGTAAACTATTTCACAAATAGTGGATTTAATCCTGAGCTAGAGTTCTCAGGCCTGGACTAGTCCTCCACGAGGGAAACCAGGTTAAAATCGCTGTGTTTGCGTATGCTTTCTGCTCTTCATTTACTTTCCGTATTTTACTCTGATTATTCATAGATCGTGAAAGAGTTAATTTTTAATTGGTTATTTTCTATATAAACTCTATTCACCCCCTCTAGAGTTGCCAAACTGTTCTTCAATTGGTATCAGAGCTCTGTTCTCTTTACAAGGACTTACATCCTAGAGCTGATCCATGGCAACCACACAAATCTTGATTCCAATCCCGGTGAAGGACAGTCCACTCATAGGCCTCCCCTATTTGATGGAACTAACTACACGTATTGAAAAACAAGGATGAGTTTTTATCTCAAGTCTCTAGACTTCGACCTGTGGACAGTCGTCACTGACGGTTACAAAAAGACCGCCAGGATAGTTGTCAACGGTGATCTCATTGAGAAATCCTATGACAAATATTCTGACGAAGAGAAGAAACAGGCAAGTCTAGACGCGAGAGCTATTAATGCTTTATTCTGTGCTATAGACAGGAATGAGTTTAACAGGGTATCCACATGCACCACATCTCACGAAGTATGGAAGCTTCTGGAAGTGACGCATGAAGGGACCACCCAAGTCAAGGAATCAAAAATCAGTCGTCTTACGCAAGAATACGAGGCGTTCAAGATGAAGCCAACGAGACGATCACACAGATGTTCACAAGATTCCTCGACATCATCAACCCCCTGTCTTCACTTGGAAAACAATATTCAAATCATGAGAAGATTCGCAAGTTGCTTAGGGGGCTACCAAAATTTGGAACCCTAAGGTGACAGCCATCATAGAAGGGAACGATCTCACTACCATGTCAATGGAGACCTTGATGGGTAAGCTCATGACCCACGAGCTTGACCTCAAGGACTTCGAAGAGCCTGCTCCAAAGACTAAGGAGATCGCTCTCAAAGCTCATCGACGAAGGGCTGAGCACGATGAGACCGAAGACGACAACTCGGATGACGAAGACCAAGCTCTCATGGTCCGCAACTTCAAGAAGTTCCTTCGCTTCAATAGAAGAAAGAAGGAACCACAAGAAGACGATGAAGAAGAGCCAACCTGCTATGGCTGCAAGAAGACTGGACACGTCCGAAAGACTGTCCATTCTTGAATAAGAGCAACCGCTATGAGAAGCCATACAAAAGAACTCATCAAAGAAATATGCCAACACAAGCATTTGGCATGAAAGTGAAGCGAGTGACTCCGAGGAAGAAAAGGACTCTCCTCAAGATAAAGCAAATGTGTGCCTAATGGCAACTTCCAACAAGGTATCTAACGAAACTTTAGACGACTTCTCTTTTGATAAACTTGGCGATGCCTTCACTGATTTGCTCGATGATCACAAAAAGGTCATCGGTAAAATACAAACATGCCAAGGACAAAATCAAAAGTCTTGAAGACGAGATACAAAGAATTTCTTTACTTCTTGATAATGTTAGAAACACGTCACCCACTGATGTCACAAATGAAGTATCCAAGCTTAAAATAAGCTTACACGATGCTGAAGCACGTATTGAGCAACAAACTCAAGAAATTACTACACTCAACACGTTGCTTGCTGAAGAAGAGTAGACACAGATTTCCATGACTAAGATATATGGCTTAAATATTAAGGTTGATGAACTGCAAGCTGTTTCTAAGAGATTAGAACCAAATTGGGCAAACAGGTTGTTCAACCTCAAACCCAATCACATGGGCACAACACCACTCATGCTAGTCAACCACGTCATCCTCATACAGCACATAACCATACTTTTTTATACACAAACTTCCATAAACCACGTGCACGTAAGCACCTCAATATACACAAAGACACAACCAACATCACTCTACATATAGAAATCATCACCATGCCATGCCATATAGACAATATCAGCATGTCACACATCATAGACAATATCAGCATGTCACACATCATAGACAATATCATCATGCTATGCCACATAGACACCATCACCAGGCCACTCATTCTATGCATAATTATCATCACCATGCTAACTCTGCACATCATCCTGTTGCTTATAGATATTATTCTCATGCTCCTAGTATAAATAAAAATGCTATATGTACCTACTGTGGATCACATGGACACATTTCACCACAGTGTAGAGTTAGAAGACTGGTAGACAAAAAGATATATGCATGGTTTCCGAAAACTAACTTTTCAGGACCCTCAAGAACATGGGTACCGAAGGTCACATCTACTCTTGATGTAGGTGGACCTTCCCTCCTCAACTGAGAGTAAGTGGATTCTCGATAGTGGATGCTCGCGACATATGACAGAAGACGCAAATCTTTTGCATCACTATCGATGAAGAGAGAAGGATACGTATCCTTCGGTAACAATCTCAAAAGGCACATAATAGGTAATGGTATTATTGGTCATCCTCCCTCTCCTGTAATAAAGGATGTCGCCTAGTGACCGAGTTAAAGCATAACCTGCTCAGCATTAGTTATCTTGCTGATCATGGATATGATATTAACTTTGGACAAACAATTGCCTCATATGATAGGTCAACGGAAGACATTGTTTTTGAAAGGAAAAGAGAGGATAACATTTATATTTTCTATCTTTCTATAGATACTAACAATGCAGGTAGATGTTATATGCCCACAAAGACGAACGACTACTTTGGCACCAGCGCCTTGGTCATGCCAACATGGATGCTATATCCAGGCTATCGACCAAGAAGCTAGTGAGAGGATTGCCCGACATCACATTCAAAAGGACACGGTATGTGCCGAATGTGAACTAAACAAGGCAACCAAATCCTCATTTCATTCTATCAACTCTGTAAGTACTTCTAGACCCCTGCAACTACTCCATATGGATTTATTTGGTCCTAGTAGAGTAGCTAGTCTTGGTGGTAAACTTTATGCATTTGTTATTGTTGACGATTTTTCGAGATTTACTTGGATTTTCTTTCTCGCAAATAAGAGCGATGCTATTTCTGTTTTCAAAGTTTTTGTAAAGAAGTTCAAAACGAAAAAGGCTACATGATTACTCGAATCCGAAGTGATCATGGAGGCGAATTCGTAAATTATGATTTTGAAAATTTTGTAATGCAAATGGTTTTGATCATGAATTTTCTTGTCCAAGAACTCCTCAACAAAATGGTATTATAGAGCGGAAGAATAGGACTCTCGGCGATATGGCTAGAGTCATGTTGAATAAATTTTCACTTCCGAAATATTTTTGGGCAGAAGCTGTCAGTACAGCATGCCACATTTTGAATAGGGTGCTTATTCGTCCCATTACGAAGAAAACACCCTATGAGCTTTGGTTTGGGAGAACCCCCAATGTTTCTTATTTCAAAGTTTTTGGTTGTAGATGTTTTATCCTTAACACCAAAGACAACTTAGGCAAATTTGATGACAAAGCTGACGATGGTATCTTTCTTGGTTATGCCGCCAAGAGTAAGGGATATAGAGTTTTTAATAAACGCTCACTAATTGTGGAAGAGTCAACAAATGTGACTTTTGATGAAGATAACAGTGCAGTAAGTACTCTTGATGATGACTTTGAGCCATCAACTTCTACTCCAATGAATACTTCAACCGAAACTAATTCTCTGGAGGGTTTGCCTAAGAAATTTTCTTTCAAACCTTCTCATCCAGAAAATTTAGTGATAGGCGAAGTTTCACGTGGAGTAACTACCAGATCATCACTAAGAGACTCTATTGCTAGCACTGCCTTTATTTCACAAGTTGAGCCGAAAAATATTTCTGAAGCTTTTAATGATGAATTTTGGATTTCTGCTATGCAAGATGAACTCAACCAATTCGAGAGGAGCCAAGTGTGGGAACTAGTTCCTAGACCGGCTAATCACTCGATAATTGGCACTAAATGGGTGTTTAGAAACAAAGTGAATGAAGATGGTTCAGTCACACGCAACAAAGCTCGTCTAGTAGCTCAAGGATACAACCAAGAGGAAGGTATCGACTACGATGAGACGTATGCTCCTGTTGCTAGACTAGAATCCATTCGGATGCTTTGTGCATTTGCAAACTATCAAAATTTCAAATTATTTCAAATGGATGTGAAAAGTGCTTTCTTGAATGGTTTTATTAAGGAGGAGTTTATGTAAAAAACCTCCTGGCTTTGAAAATCACAAATTTCCCGATCACGTGTTCAAGCTAAAGAAAGCGCTATATG
>JANAVB010009596.1:12304920-12386380 GCA_029216955.1 Iris pallida | reverse complement strand
ACAAGTACCCACTGTTACCTGATAGTTTCCAGTCAATGGTCCTCCCTTGAACCAAAAGTTAGGTGTCTAGCAGATTTCTCTTTGAACTAATAACATAAAACTTTATAATAGGATTAGAAAGACATACTATCAGAATGCCTTGAAGCCCATCTTTCCTGCTATGTCTTCGACCAGCTAGCGCTTGAGGCCCTTCGTGAATGGATCCGCCAGGCTCTCCTGACTCCGAACATCGAAATGTAATTATACCTCTCTTGATGAGATCGTTCACTGTCCTGTGCTTTAACCGCACAGTTCTCTTCTTCCTGTTGAAGAGATTATTTGATGCCACCGCCGCAGTCGCCTGGTTGTCATAGTATATCGAATTGCCGATATCTGCACTCCAACCACTAGAAGATCATACATGAGCTCCCGAAGCCACTCTGCTTCACCCGCTGCGGTATCAAGTGCAAAGAACTTAGATTCCATAAATGACCGCGAGAGCATAGTCTGCTTCTTCGACTTCTGCGATATAGAAGCTCCATCCATTGTGAAAATAAATCCACTTGTGGACCTCTTGCTCTCCAACTCTGAGCACCAGCTGGCATCACTGAAGCCTTCTACTACCGGCGGCTCTCTGCTGAAGTGCAATGCATATGTCTGAGTCTTCTTGAGATATCCCATAACACGCTTCACAGCTTTCCAATGCTCAACGCCTGGATTGCTAGTGAATCGACTCAGCATTTCCACGGTAAAAGCTATGTCAGGCCTAGTAGCAGTAGTAGCGTATATTAAACTCCCGATGACGCTAGCGTACTCCAATTGCCTGATACTTTCCTTCGAGTTTGGCTCCAGCTTCTGGGTACTTTGGTACGGTGTATCAATTATAGGAAGATCATGATACCCGTATCGAGTGAGCATCTTCTCAATGTAATGAGACTGTGTCAGTGCCAATCCAGTGTCTGTCCGGATGATCTTGAGTCCCAAAATAACATCAGCATCCCCCAAGTCCTTCATAATAAACTTTGTCGAGAGGAACTTCTTTGCCTCCGTGACACAGCTTATATCCGTACCTAGGATTAGCATGTCGTCCACGTATAGACAAACGATGAATCCTCTTCCATCAGCAAATTTTGTACAGACACATTTGTCTGTTTCGCTGTCCCTGTAGCTATTTGACCTTATAACTTTGTCAAACTTCTCATGCCATATTTTGGGAGCTTAATTTAAACCGTAAAGAGATTTTACCAACTTATAGACTTTGTCTTCAAGACCTCTGACGATAAATCCTTCTGGGTGTTGCATATAAATCTCTTCGGTCAACTCGCCATTCAGGAATGTCATTTTCACATCCATCTATTGTATCACCAGCTTGTGTATTGCTGTAAGAGCAATTAACAATCTGATGGTTGCTATCCGGACTACTGGAGCATACGTGTCAAAGTAGTCAATCTTCTGCTTCTGAGAAAATGCCTTGGCCACTAGCCTGGCCTTAAACTTGTCAATGGTTCCATCAGCTTTCATCTTCTTCTTGAAGATCCACTTACATCCGATGGGTTTTGCTCCTTCGGGTAAATCAACCAACACCCAAGTGTTATTGGAGGTGATTGAGTCAATTTCATTGTCTATCGCCTCCTTCCAGAAGACAACATCTCTGGTCTTCATCGCCTCATCAAATGTAAGCGGATCTGCTTCCACATGATAGGTGATGAAGTCATCTCTGAAGTTCTTCGGCTTCCTTGCTCACTTTGTTGACGGATCAACGAGTTCTAGTTCAATTATTGTCTCCTTACCAACAACTTCATCTTGAACTACTGGCTCATTCTTTTCAGTCTCCTTTGCATCTTCATCATTCTCCAGAATATCTGTAAGAACAATGTTTTAGTGCCTTGCAAACTTGTCTTCAAAGTATTCAGCATCGCAAGATTCGATGATGTAATTTGACTCAATATCAAGAAATCTCCGAGCATCACTCTTTTCGGCATACCCCAAGAAGATCATCTTCATAGTCCTTGTCCCCAGCTTCTGAATCTTCAGATCTGGGAGCTTCACATAAGCCAGACACCCCCACACGGCATACCCCAAGAAGATCGTCTTCGTAGTCCATATCCCCAGCTTCTGAATCTTCAGATCTGGGAGCTTCACATAAGCCAGACACCCCCACACTCAAATGAGATTCAAGTTAGGTCTGACTTTGAACCAGAGTTCATGAGGAGTTATATCTAAAGTTGCATATGGCACTCTATTCAGAATGAAAGTGGTCATCAATGCAGCTTCTTCCCAGTAGCATTTCGGAAGACCCGTAGTTAGCAGCATTGAGTTCATCATTTCTTTCAACGTTCGGTTCTTCCTCTCTGCTACTCCGTTAGATTGAGAAGAATACGGAGCAGTAGTCTCGTTGATGATTTCATGTTCTTTACAGAACGATGCGAATTCATGAGATCGATATTCTCCGCCACGATCACTTCTTAGCCTCTTGAGTTGTTGTCCATTTTGCCGTTCAGCCTCGGCCGTGAACTCCTTGAACTTTTTGAACGCTTCATCTTTAGTTTTGAGCAAGTAGACGAATGCGTACTTAGAGAAGTCATTGATGAAGGTTATAAAATACTTCATCACAGCCTTTGTAGAGAATTATTTGAAGTCACAGATATCGGAGTACACCAACTCTAGTAGATCTGTGCTTCGATTGGCCCAATAAAAGGGTTTTCTAGTGATCTTTGTCTGAGCACATACTTCACACTTCTCTATCTTACCCTCACATTTGGAGATAAGTCCTAGGCTAGATATTTTATGTATTCTTTTATAATGAACATGTCCTAGCCTATTATGCCACAACTCAAGAGAATAATCAGAAAGAGCGATGACATTTATTTTATTTGACTAGTTTACAAGCTGAATTTAATTTATACATCCCTTCGGTTTGAAAAGCCTTTCCGAAGTATGTTTTCTTTTTGGACATGACCATCTGACCAGCATTGATGTCCATCCTCAAGCCTGCGTTGCTAAGCAGGCTCCCAGAGATCAGGTTCTTAGCAATCACCGAAACATGCTTCACACCTTAAAGCGTTAGAGTATTCCCAGAAGTGAGTTTCAGCTCCACAGTCCCGATCCCCAGAACTTCAGCTTGGGCCTGATTCGCCATGACAACTTTATCAGAAGTTGGCTGGTACATGACGAACCATTCCTTGCCAGAACAGACATGGCACGTCGCACAAGTGTCTATCCACCAGTCAGAGTCAGCCTCCACAGCTGTAACCTGAGTGATCATAGCAACAATGTTAGAAACCAATGAAACCTAACTAGGCTCACCTTGCTCTGATTGTTTGGGCTTGGATTTGCATTCACTCTTGTAGTAGCCCTTCTTACCACAGTTGAAGCAAGTCACGTGGGACTTGGACTTCTGCTCCTTGAACGAAGGACCCTTCACTTTCAGATTAGTGGAGTCCTTTTTGTGATGAGAATTTGCATGCTTCCCCTTGAACTCTCTTGTCCGCACCAAGTTGGCCTTAGCTAGTTGTTTGGATAGAGAGTCCATCTTCTGTTGAGATCGCATCTCGTCCTCAATATGGATCTCTTGTAGGAGATATTTCAAGCTAATGTCCAGCTTCTTTCGATACATTCTAACGTAGAAATTGCTCCATCCAGCAGAAAGTTTTGAAACAATCCCTCTAACGACAAATTTCTCGACGATGGGCATTTTCTTGTCATCCAGCTTCTGGCGCAACTTCAAGAATTCATTCACCTGAGGTAGCATCGCCTTCTCGTCTTCGAAGAGACCCTTGTGGTACTTCTCGACGATAAAGATTTTGGACCTGTTCTCGTCATCTTTATAGAGCTTTCCTAAAGACTCCCAGATTTCTTTGGCCTTCACCTTCTTAGAATAGGACTATGCCAAAGAATCTTCCATGGAATTGAGAATCAGTAGTTTGCAGATGCTATTTTCTCTCTTCTATTTATTCTGCTTGACATGTGCAGCAGCAACAGCGTCAGCAGTACCACCTTGTGGAATCGTCGGTTCATCTTCAATTAACACATGGTCGACGTCCACGAGTTGAAGATTAAGGGTGATCTTGCTCTTCCAGATCTAAAAGTGTTCTCCGTCGAATTTCTCCAACTTATTAAAGCTGGTATCGATGAGAGAGGCACGAGAGTTTTCCATCTTCTAATCTAGCTTTGAGATTGTTAATCCATGGGCGTGAATATTAGAAGAAAACTCTTGTGATTAGATTGCAGCACTTCAACATAATGTGCAAAACATAAATCCTTGGAGGATTCTGAAAACAAAAAATCTAAGAAGATTTTCTTAAAGGTGACAAACGAGAAATCTAAAAAGATTTTCGTAATCGGAGAAAGCCTGCTAAAGTGTTTAGAACACCGAAGCTCAAAGCTAGATCCACCCACACGGTCAGCTTCCAGGAACCAGCAAGTTCAAAAGAACTCTGGAACGCTCTGCCAATCTGCTCACGGACGGACTCCTCGGAAAACTGAGAACTCACAAGTTGCGCCTATGCAGAAGCTCTCTCTTCTCTCTCTGTAGAAAATTTCGTCAAAACGTACTTCTGTTGAAAGAGAAGAGAGACACTATATATAAGCTCTCTCTGTAACTGCCTATCCGGAATGTGCGCGACGTTTGAATGTCAGATCCAAAATTATCAGATCTGTTATCGCACGTTACGAAACGGTTCAGTTACAACCTGCGCGCCACTGAGCGCCAACGTGCGCGAGCACCATGTTGCGCCACTGCGCATATGGTTGCGCGCGCCTAGCGTTCAGTGCTCAAGTGCACAAGAGCGTGTGCGCACAGTGCGCACCTGCGCCAGTTGTGCCCGCGCGCACGTGCGCAACCTGCACCTCCTGCGCCACACGCGCCCGTGCGCACTTGCGCAAGTTGTGCCCGCGCGCAACATGCGCCACCTGCGCTTGCGCGCAACGCTCGCCACCGCGCGCCTGGCGTGCCATCTGGCCACGCCAACTGGCGCGCAACCTGCAGCGCAAGAGGCTCGCGCAACTTAGGCACACTATGTGCCTAACGACGATGCTGACATGCTAAGTGTGCTAACAAAGAGGCTCGTGCAACGAGTGCACTAGGCGACAATGCTGAGATGCTAAGTGCAAAGTGCGCCAACAAAATGCCCCGTGAGCCTGAGTCTGAGTCGCTAAACCCCTTATATGGAATTAAATTGAGCTTAGCCAAAATGCATGAATGCTTTAATAGGTGTCTTATCCTTACCTCCATGTAAAATCACCCACATGGTCCCCTCCTTAGGGTCACCACCCCATGTGCATCTCTCCATTCCTCAAGAGGAGTTATATTGAGATACCCATGAGTTTTTCTAGCCAATGTGGGACTAAACTTACATGGTTTGTTTGAGAGCAAGCTCTCTACAACTCAAAGAAAGGAAAAAACTCCAACAACTATAAAATAAAATGTAAAAGTTTTCTTATTATAAAGCCATATTACTTTCTTCTAACGGGAATGCATGCTTCGTTCAGATTTTACGTGAGATGTTTAAAGTTTACTTGTGTTATGATTCCTAATTGAAGACCAGCAATTTTTAGCATACTCTTCGGGTAACAGCATCAATTACGATCAACACAGGCTCGCCCTTCCCGATCTCATGCAAGTAATTTTTGCAGTCAACTTATCAAGAATGTTGGGTGTCATCACACCACCATCTCAATAGTACTAAAACCAAACTCCATGACGTAATGAATATTTGATTCACAATTTGTTCTCTTCCAAAAAGAAGAAACATAAATACATACAGTTTAAATATAATACAATCAAACATAGAAAATGGTGTAAAAAAACATAGAAAATGGACGTCTACGTAAATGACTAGTGCCTCCAGTCCAAACTCCAGCCTACCCCAGCGGGTATCGCCTTTGGGTGCTCAAATATGATCTTCAGATGTCATAAGGCAGCACACAAGAAGGTTATATGTATCACTTTTCTTCTTCTCTCTAGCACACAACCTTGTATGGTATTGGTAGAGGAAATATCACACGATTTGCAAGTAAATTTGAAAGGTAATGGAAGTCCTTTTACAATTGAACAAAGAAGCCGATATCCGTCTTCATAATGAAGGGCTCTCATAAGCCATCACATTCTTTCCTGAAGGAAGATGCTGCCCCCTCCCTCTCCTCTAGTTGTCCAACACCACTATATACCACAACCATCAAGTAGAATTAATACTTCTGCGGCCATTTCGTGATACTGCATAACATAAAATAGTCAGGATAGAGATGAGACTAATATAGTGAATGCATCACCGAGTTATTGAGATGATAGTGTAGGCAAATACAACTATTGGCAGCTGCATGGTGCAATCCAAAAAGAATAAATGAGTACAAAAAGAACGCAGCGAAAGCATTTCTTCTTTGTACTTGTTTTGATTGTAAGCAAAATTAATTCGAACAACTGTGCTTGGGTATATTACCTCAATGAATTTGGTGATTAGCTGCTTTTTATCAAAAAAAAAATAATAATCACAAAAACTCCCTTCTAAAATTTGAAGCTCTTGATCAACAGCTTGGCTTAAGGGATCCAACACAACCAAAGGAGATCTTCAGAAACTAAAATAGGAACAAATATAAAATTAGGAGTCCATATTAAATTAAAACAAGAGCCAATTTGGGAAGGATTTCGTAAAATTATGTCTGCTAGGGAAGGAGTCCATATCAAATCCTTACATCCCCTTTCCTCCATGCCGTAATTTTGAGTCTTCGACAACTAATTGCTTTTATTGTCCTTTTTCCCATTTAGTTAATATCTTTGAAAATACTTTGAACTTCCATCTTTTAAGTTGGAATCACAACCTTTGGTTATCCGGATTGGAAAACGCAGTGTTTGGGGTCATGGGAGCCAGGACACAATTCCAGGAGAGAGGTAAAGTGGATCCAGTAATGGTGTGCTAATAATTTTCATACAAGTCAACAATATTTGACTCAATGATATCATAGTGATTGATACTATGGAGTGACCTTAACTGTTAACAACTATCAAAATGGCCAACATATCAAACACCTCAAAGTTAAACACTGCTTACAACCCATCATACCCTGAACTTGTGATAAATGGTGTAATGTTTTAACTTGCTTACATTACATATAGTAAGAAAATCAGATGACCAGATACTATATAGTAGAGATAATGAGTAAGGTAATCCGTGCTGAATCAGATCACAAGCTAACCTTGTAGTTAGAATTCTAGATACTGCAATAATCCCTATAGCAAAAATAAATAAAAATAAAAACAGTGACAAAGAAGTCGGATCCGTTTATGACCTATGCCACCTAAATTGTCTAGAAATTTTTCTTTAGCACCAATTTATAGTTTGATCATGCAAGCAACTTCAAGATATATTAACTTATTTCACTTTTTTTTATCTCATCTGATATTCATGAAAAGGACTAAGGCTCAAGCAGTTTTCCTATTAATATATTTGATAGAAGAATCAAATAGTAGACTATATGTTTAAAAGAAGATTTTCCTGTATGAATTCCATGTAAAATAAAATGTCAAGGCTTTGTCACAACAATGTCAGGGTTAGAATCGTTCTTTGCCAGTTACAGCATATAGTAATTATCGGCATTCATGATATGACTACACATGCGCTTACCAAACATCAGTCCTGGCAAACATGTCTATACAATGAAAACATAATTGTTATGTTGCTACCTGTGTTCACACTCGAGGTGTAAAAACATGGATTAAACTATTCGAGGATGATGTCAATGCAATTACCGGTTTCCAGGATAACCCTGTAGGAACCCTAGAGGGGGGTGAATAGGGTAAAGCTAGCTAATCAAGCACTTAGCACAAGCTAATTGGCAATTTAAAAATATAAGTGCAAGAGAAGAAGCAATAACAATACCGACACCCGATCTATCCTGATATCCTCCCTAGAGGCAATCCAGTCCCGGAACTCTTTCCGAATTTAATCCACTATTTGAGCAAATAGTTACACACGAGTTTGGATCCGAAGAACTTGCCAACTTCTTACACGAGAGCTTTAATCCGAAGGCCTCTCCGACTTCAACCGAGAGTTTGGATACGAAGACTCCCCAACTTCAACCGAGAGTTTGGATACGAAGACTCTCCAACTTCAACCGAGAGTTTGGATACGAAGACTCTCCAACTTCAACCTTTCACAATAGGTTTTGATCTCCTTATACAATAAGATGAAGATCTCACTTTTCAACTCAATAACTATAACACAATTTGTGGATGGCAAAGGAAAGCTTTGTAGAGTTGTTTGTGGATAGGCTTTGGTGGTTTAGAAATTTTTAGGCTCAAACCATCAACCTTGAATGAAGGGGTTCAAGGCTATTTATAACCAAAGCATTGAAAAGTGCTCAAGGCAACTTTTCAGTCCGCGAACCGGCATACCGCCGGTATGATCCGGCATACCGGCGGTATACCGGTCTGGAATGCAACGGCTAGGAATATAGCCGTTGGGATCATTAATTGCTCGGATTTTCGACCGTTGGAATTTCAACGTTACTGAACCGGTATACCGTCGGTATGATCCGGTATACCGTCGGTATGCCGATTTTGTGGACAGAAACTTTCTGTGAACAAAATCGGTATACCGCCGGTATGCATCGGTATACCGTCGGTATGCCGGTTTTCATCCGAAAATGATCCTGGGCTGGTTTCTACCCTAGATTTCGATTTTGCCATCCATTTCTTGTGTTTACAATTATTCCTAAGACTCATTACAGACTCCAAATATACTGTAGCAGGTGCAGGCTTCTTCAGAGTCTTGAAATGATGATGGCATGGCTTGGCTTCTTCCTTTGATAGGTGCTGGCTTTTTCCCTTGGCTTTTTCCCCGGTGCGTGGCTCCAGAGATGTCGTCGGGTGGTTCAGAAAAATCTTGTGGGATCCATCGTCTTTGGCCCACCATGATTTCTTCATTGCATATGTCCACATTGATCTTGCTTATTGCTTTTCTGCATGTACATGTTAGACGAACAAAGCAATATACATAGTAGCAACTATGATAGGTTTAATGCACATTAAGACAATGCTGAGTTTAAGTATAAGTGCTAAGGCGATAGCATAAATATTAGTGATATCATAATGATTAAACTTAATTGAATGACCACAATCAAACACATAGTTTTGATTTTGGCAACCCGATTAAATTTAAGATAGATAAGCTCATATCACTAAAATGTAAACCAATAGGCATATATCACCAAAGGTATAAGTATAAGTAGAAATGCTATAGCGATAGTATAAAGATTAGTGATAATGATATGCTAAACTTAACATATTAACCATATTCAAAAACATGATACAATCATTGGGCCAACAAACCCATCTAGGAAATGGCTTGGATTATTCAGTTTAAGATGTGCAGACTCGGTTAAAATAGCCAATTCATACGATCAAGAAATCACTACATTTGAACAAATTTTAATGACTTATTGTTGAATCATCCTTCAAAATGATAAATTATTCGGCTGTAAGAAATTGCAACCTCAGTCAACATTAACTTCCTGTGGGCTTATGGAAAGACTAATTTAAAATAGGTTCATCAAGAACTCAGACTTATTACTTGTTAATTCCTTATTATGTACATTCACATTGCAGTGTGTTCTTATTCCAATCATCTAATGGGTCACAACCGTAAGTAGGTTCCCCTACACAGTCCAACTGAATTCGCTTCTATGATGGATATAGAACTGCTAATGTTAGGTACGTCTAAAACTGTAAGATTTGTTATAGGGTTAGCAATTTCGGGCAGAACAGTTGTCCCTCAAACTACTTGGCAGGCTATGTATACGTGTCGTCATTAAACATAACCATAATATGACAGCCCCCAATTGTATGCATCTCCGAGCTTCCAAGAAAAGGTGAGGCAAAGACATCCATATCAGAACCAAAACAAATGGAATTATCAATTTCGGTTCAGCCATTACACATCATTTCTAGTACCATGTCAGTTAAATTATGTTAATATTATATACCTGATATGAGTGTTCAAATTTAAATTTTCTATTCTCAAATTGTTCAAAACAAATCAAAAGGAACCAAGTTCTTTCAAGGCATCGATCTGCCATCCCTCGTAGCCTCTGTTATTCGGACTCGTCACTTTAAGGCAAAGTACCGTGTCGACCTGACATGGCACGGGTATGGGATCCGGATTGGATACTACAAGGTGACAATCAAACACAGGCAGATGAAGAAGAAGAAATTAGGGGATCTATATGCTTACCTAATTTACCTAAGCATGTTTTATAGCAGCAGTAGATCCTCCATGCTTTATTATATAGCTACTATTATTATATCTCGGGTGTAGTAGGCTCATCTATAGAGAAAAAAATTTGGAAAAAAAAACATGGGAGCTGAAGGGACTTTTATTATTAAGGGTTATTATTAAGGGTCTACTTGGATTGAGGGTTAAGAGAGTTAAGTGAGAGGAAGTTAAGTGAGGGAAAGATAAAACCATGTTTGGTTTAAGGGTGAGGGTTTAGGAGGGAGGGTTATAGAAGGTTAAGTGAGGGTTTATTTTACCCTCTTTTGTCCATTTTTTAACCCCCCAAATCGGAGGGTGATTGAGGGGTTTTGTTTAAAAAGTCATAAATATCCCTTATTTGTTTTATAAAAAAATCATATTTGTTTCTCCATTTTTTTTGTTCTTAACATGTTAATCCGTACCTTCCTAACTTGTGAATATATTTTGACAAGTTCTAATTAAAATTTCAATCAAATTTAATTTTATGACATATGTAATAAGGTTATTTTGGTAACTATCATATTTTTATTAATTATCCTCTCACTTAAAACCTCTAATCCAAACAAGGTTCTATGTATTGACTCTACTCCCCATCATTTAACCCCTACTTAACTCTGCTTTTTTTTCCCTCAATCCAAGCAGACCCTAAGGGTTATTTACACTACCTACCCCTAAGTTTTGGATTTATAACACGGATTATTCCTACTTTTAAACTAATTACACTAACCCATTTGATACACCTATATCCGTGTCAGAAAACTATTTTATCCTACAGTACAATAAGTATCGCGTACCTTACGAGATTAAGAGAAGAAACTCGTGAGCATTAGTATCCATTATACAAATATAAACCGTGTAGGCAAAACATACACAAATAAGATCACAAAAGTAAGTCCAGTAACAGATATTTAATAACCAGCTTAACTCTAACAAATAATACCATAGACAGGTTCACAATGTTAACACCTCAAATGTCAAGAGATTGAAGGCCAATATGTAGCAACGCAGAAACACTCCCAAGTGGCTGCTTGGATCCAAGAATATCTGATCATCTTCCACATTTGCACCCTCCGGGGTTGCAAGTACACCTGATCAGACATGACCATCTAAGTTAAACTCACATAGAACTCTTAATAACATTTGGAAGAACCTATTGAACAACATATTTATCTACCTCACAGCTTATGAAAGAAGTTGAACAAATCATCAGGTGAAGACAGAGAAGAGAGATTGCTCATGAGATGCTCAATTAACCAGTTGTTCGCTATAACATCAACCATCTTTAACTGAATGATAAGCTCTTCGAGAGAAGGTTCCACGAAATCATCACAACCCTAACAAATGAATATCCAGATTATACATTATTTGCCATCCAATTATTAATTTAATCAGGCTAGCAACGAAAATCAGTGCCAGAAGTGAAAACAAGACGAACAAAAATACCAGATTTATGAAGAAATTACGGAACTCAAATATTAAGGTACTTTGGAGTACTTTAAGCTAAAGAGCTTTGGATGCCCCCGAACAATTATTCCTCAAAATTTTCTAGGGTTTAAGGTAGCGTACACAAATGCGACAAGACACGACACGGACTTAAAAGGACTCGGTTTTCTACTGTGTCCATGTCGCATCTTGTGGACACATGTTGAACACGACAATTGAGAAACTAGTATAGAGAAAGAGAAAAGTCCTACTCTTATGCCCAAACACCCTAAAAATCAAATTTTTCCTCCAAAAAAATGCCCCTCGGAACCAAAATAATCAACATTTAAAAAATAAATTAAGGCATGGAAATTTTGTGCAGACAAAATCAAGAGCTTCTAGATGCCTCCATGAACAATTATTTCCTCAAATATCTATAGGAACTAGGGTTAGTGTTTAAGGCCGGCTAACCCAATAGACATATGCTGCACAGAGAAGACAGAGACGCAAAAAAAAAAGAAAAGAATTTCGCATGTCCTGGAGTATCTATGAGTGACTGTGCCGTGTCCAGTATGTATCCAACGCGGCACAGCACAATTATTCTTGAGATTAAAAAAAATCTAGGGTTTAAGGAAGGAAGTGTTAGCTAACTAACCCTTCTTAGGGAGAAGAGGAAGAGTCATTTCGAACACTCCGAACCCCTTCCTCCGTCGCCGCCGCCGCCGAAGTGCCGGCGATCGCCCCAAAGGCTGCTCATTTTTTCTCCGTCGGATATCGAAAATGAGAGAGTTTATAAATAATATTAACGCTGAATAAAAACAACCCAAGCGGGGATAGCTCAGTTGGGAGAGCGTCAGACTGAAGATCTGAAGGTCACGTGTTCGATCCACGTTCACCGCAATTTTTACACTTCTAATACATGTTCTCCTCTCTTTATTTGTCTTTTCATTTTTACACCCATGAATTCATCTTTATCTATTTTGTTCCCTTCAAATCTTATGAGTTACAATTTCTTATATCCATGAATTTGCATTTTTTTAATCTTTTTATTTTTACACCCTTGAATTCCATCTTTATTTATTTTTGTTTCCTTCAAACTTTTATAAAGTGCACCCTCTTTAATTATTTTCTTTTCTTTTTAACGAATTTGTGAATATACCCTTGATGAGTTGCTTCCTTTATATTTGAAAAATATTTCTGTTAATAACTTTAGCTTCTTTTTCCACACAAGTACAAATTTGGATAGATTGTTGGATCAAAATAATAGGGGTTATTTACACTGAAACCCCATATTTTTTGTGTTTATTAAATGGACCTTCCCTCTTTAAATATAAATTACACTAACACCCCGGCCTTTATATATATATATTTCTAAAGTAGGGGTGGTTAGTGTAGACATGACCATCTAAGTTAAACTCACGTAGAACTCTTAATATAACACGTGGAAGTGCCTATTGAACAACATATTTATCCACGTCATATCTTATCAAAAAGATACAAATAAATCATCAGGTGAAGACAGAGAAGAGATATTGCTCATGAGATGCTCAATTAACCAGCCGTTCACTATAGCATCAACCGTCTTTTACTTGAATGATAAGTTCTTCGAGAGAAGGTTCCACAAAATCATCACAACCCTAACAAATGAATAACCACATTATAGATTTTTGTCTTAATTGTAACTTGATACTCTCAACTATTTCAGTTTTTTAACTTAACCCTAAACTTTTTTACTCAACAACTTGATACCATCAACTATTGAATATTTTTAAATATATACCCTAAAATAAAAAAAATTTGAAACTACCCCCGGCCCCCCTCTCTCTCCCCCGTCCCTCTTCGGCGATGCAGCCACCTCCTTCCAAGGCGATGCCCCCCTCTAATTCTCTTTGGCGATCGATGCCCCTACCCCCTAGTGCCTCCTTCGCCGGTGCGCGGCAGTAAGGGCGGGCGGTGGGAGGAGGGAGACGACGAGAGAAGGCGGCGTGGGTGGTGCTGTCGAGGAGGCGGCAAGAGGAGGGGGTGTAGGAGGGGGAGACACGTGGGTGGGAGCAGCCGAGGGGGACGGTGGGAGGAGGGGGCAATCTGGAGGGCGGCGGGAGGGGGGGAGGGGACAGCTGGTGGATGCGATAGGGAAGAGAGACAGGGGAAGAGTATTTTTGGAAAAAATAATTAGGTATCAAATTGTAAAAAAAAGTTAAGGGTATCAAGTTGGAAAATAGTGATCGTTGAAGGTATCAAGTTGCAATTAAGCCATAGATTATTTGCCATCCAAATAGTAATTTAATCAAGCTAGCAATGAAAAATAGTGCTAGAAGTAAAAACAAGACGAACGAAAATACCAAACTTATAAAGAAATTAGGAAACTCAAATATTGAGGTACTTTGAAGTACTTTAAGCGAAAGAGCTTCTGATACTCCCGAATAGGATATTACTATTTGGACCACAGTTTGTGACCGCTCTTTGGCCCGCGAGCCACGTGTCAGCATTTTATTGGTCCAAATTTTTTGTGGTAGGCCCAAGCTAGCAGGAGGCAGTGGGCTGTTGACACGTGGCATGCAGGCCAAAATGTCATGTCCCAGAACCAGAATACTAGAGAGCGGGGGACAGACACAGCCAGCTACGTATATTAAAGTGAATTCTACCTCGATATACGGTCACGGCTGTCTAGATACATGAGGGTTTAACTACAAGTCAATAGTCTCTTAAGGTCAAGAACAAGCCTAGTGTCTCAATCTCAAGCAAGCAAGTAAATATAACAAGATGGTAGATCATCATACATAAAAAGTAAGTCATCTCATACATTACATATTCAGATGATCATGAAGCTAGTCATACAAAATGCGAAGACTAGCAAGAGTTTGAGTCATACATGATCAACCATAGGATTTGTCAATCATGTTACAGCCCGTAGGCAGACAGTAAGTAAGGTTGCAAACGAGCTAACACTTGCTCGACGGCTAAACGCCTCAAAAGAATAATTTACAATGGGGTGGGAGAGCAAAATAAAACTCACTCGTTGCCAGGGTTGCGCCTAGTATTCACTATCTGGCTGGAAGGCTGGGAGATCCTCGGGTCCTACTCCAAAATTTGGCCATACAAAATCAGCTGGATCAGACCCCAGAAAGAGTAAGTGCCACAAGGGAGGCTTCACTTAAGAACTAAAACCAGCAATTAGCACAAAATACAATTATATAACAAAAGACTGCTGATATGGAAAATCATGATGATAAACGATAAGATAACCATGGGACTTTTCAGATAACCAAGTTACAATCCTTAAACCAAACAAGGACCGGAGTTGTAATCATTCATCTGAACGGAACTTGGTTTTCCACCATTTATCAATAAAATAAGGCACAAGCAATCGGGTCATGTAACAATCTTATACAGGATCAGGACAAGACTAGACTGGGCTGGACTCCATCCAATCAATCACGGCCAAGCAATGAGTACGGCTTAAAACTTTAACTAGCTAGGTTATCACAAGCTTAGTTACTAGCAAGATGCAATGAGATTTCCAATAGTCACAGGCCCTACAGCTATCCAGGTTATCTAGGCGAGGTTGATTATCAAAGTTATCCAAAATTATTAGATGGCTTAGAGTGCAACACATAACAGTGTGCCTTGTACTTGTTTCATGACTGTGTCACACATGACTGTGGACTGGAAATGTGCCCTGCTCGACGGCAGACTATAAGTCCATCAGGTGTGGCCGGAATAACGGGATCGCCTGTAACTGGGAAAATCTCCCTTAGAATGAACTACTTGATCAATCTAGTAATTAACCTTAGTCAGATTCAGTATGAATTCCTGACCGTGGTAACCAGGGACTCATGTCCTAGACATAATGCAAGACGAGACTAGACTAGTAATTTATACAAACAAGTTTCAAGCAAGCACCCACGGTGTCAAGACAAGAATTTACTTAGCAAGTCAAGGTAGCTGTCACAACAGCATTCAAGATTACATGTCAAGATTACTTAGCAGGTCAAGATAACCGTCACAACGGTGTTCATGAGTTCATGTTAGGATTACTTGTCAGGGGTGCACCACAATGGGTCACCATCGTGTCATATTACTTGTACTTGTTACTTGTTAGGAGCGCGCCATGACAGGCCACTATCATGAGTTATCACAAAATCATGCCGTGCACAGATTATCATTACAATATTAACATATCATAATTATATCAAGTTCATGTCAAAAGGCATAAGAATATAATAAGGGGTGCCACGCGTCCAATAAAGGTGAATCTGGGGCAATGGATGCCAGGGCCATACTGCACCGGCAAGGTGGTAAGATACGCTAGTACTAAGAAGCCTTCAGGCAGGGAAGTATGCCAAAGGAGTACACCAAGGGAAGTATGCATAAAGGAAGTACGCATAAAGGAGTACGCCAAAGAAAGTACGCCAAAGGAAGTACGCGTAAAGGAAGTACGCATAAATGAAGTACGCGTAGAAGAGTACGCATGAATGAAGTACGCATAAATGAAGTACACGTAAAAGAGTACGCGTGAAGGAAGTACACGTAAATAAAGTACGCGTAAAAGAGTACGTGTAAATCTTGTTTTACGTCGAGGTAGGGCAGACTTGGTTTTACGCGTAAAACAGATTCACGCTGACATGAATAAACGTAGGCATAGAGTTTGATACTATACGGACATGTATAAACGTGGGCGTAGAGCTTGATACTACACGAGCACGTATAAACGTGGGTGTAAGGAACCTCCAGAACTCCAAACTCCATGAAACCTTCAATCTAAGCAAAAAAATGGGACTTCCATAGATCAAAATGGGGTAGAACGAAATTCTCTACAACATGGAACAACCAAAACTTGAAAATAATAAAGTTTGATAGATCAAAACCCAAGAAATCTGAAAATACAACAAACTTAGATATACAAGAAATAAACCATGGAAATTGAAAATGCTAAGTACTAAAGTGTCTTAGAATCTCGTAAGAAGACAGTGGAAAAATAAAAATGGAGTTCCTCCATGAAGCAAGTTGCACTTGCCTAAGCTCTTGGTAGGTGGAGAGAGTTATGAGGAAGAAGAAGAGTAAATGAGAATAAGTGAAGGGAGAGAAAGTAGTTGGGCTTTAAATGGAGATGGTGGTAGGTAGGGGGTTGGGTTCATGATGAACCACCCTAAACCAAAACAACCAACCCAAGCCGAACCCGTCAAAATAAACCAAGTCATGCAAGATTAAGCTAGACAAGTCTGATTACGGGTTGGAATTCTGTAACGCCCAGTCCCAAAATACGTAGGACTAGGAACGTAGACATGTCAGCTATATTCATACGAAATACATGGGCCTCGTATGAATACATAAGCTGTAAAATGCAGTAGAACCATAACTAATCTCATCCACACAAAATAAATGAATAAAAGATATCGTATAATCAACTATGAAATTGTCAATTGATACATGTAGTTGGGCGGAGACAAATCCACTACCAACTATGAAAAGAAATACACAACAAAAGAAAGAGTTTAGCGAGCGAAGCGAAGACGATCAAAGTGCAATCACCCTCGAAGAAATGGAGATAGTCAAGGCTAGAACTAGAGCACCTGCAAAAGACAAGAGCACACACCTGGCAAGATAACCAGGTCCTCAGAGGGATATAACAAGACACGTAATATCATGCCAATAACTGAATAAATAAACCTCAACAGAAAAGTATATGTGACTACACAAATAAAGGCCTTAACCATTCTATGTGTAAATGCACTTTGAAGACAACGTTCCACACAAGGGCTCTCGAGACTAGAAACACGGCACGTTAGCATTTCAACCGAGGTACTAGTAGCATCTAGAGGAAAATAAATAAATGCACGGCATACTAGTCTCTCGGGTGAGTCACTAACGGCAGCTAGAGGAAAGTAAATGCACGGCACATTTGTGTTTCAACCGAGGCACTAGTAGCATCTAGAGGAGAGTAAATAAGTGCACGACGCACTAGCTCTCGGCTAAGTCACAAATGGCAGCTGGAGAAAAGTAAATGTTTAAAAGCCCCTGCGCCTAATAACTGTCTTCCCCTCCCCATGCACTACTCGTGCTGAATCTACACCACGATATCTCTAATAACCGCTAAGTCTTCTAGGCAATTATATTAGCAGTTATATCCTAACGCTCGTCCTGTACGTACCAATGTACGGTCGGTACGCAAGTTCGAATCTATATGAGACATGTGACATCATGGCACACAGGTGTCGGGCCAATGAATACGACACAAACGAAGGTGGTCCCTTAACTCTAGGCCAAATGCATAAAGAAAAATAAAGTATAGTAATTTGCAACTACATATGGTTTTAAGAGAACAACTTATAAGAAATAAAACATGCATGATATTGAGCAAGAAATTAAACAGTAAAGGCAAGGTGTCTTGCCTGAGGTTGTGGTATGATCTGGCAATGCCCTTGAGTTAGTTGCAGTTGACGTGCAGTATGATTTTGTTGGCATAGAATAGACACAGATGTCAAAAGTATGCAAGATGATCTTAGATAATGGGACAGGTTATGTCATTGAGTTCAGAACGGTCCAAATAGCATAAGGTCGATAGAAAGAAGTCCAAATTTGTAAAGGAAATTGGGAATATGGTTGGTCACCATCAAGATTTGATAATCAAAGGAAAATATAATTAGATATATACAGTTATTTTTAGAAAATATTTATGATTGCTTGAAAACTATATTTTATTAGTTAAAATTTTTTAGATAAAACATAAAAATATAGGAAATCGTTTTAGGGCTAAAAATATAATTTTATCATAATACATTTTTAGGCGAAAGGACATATTTTGAAAATATCTAAAAAAATACTGTAATAATATTTTTAGGAACTCATATGTATATTTATTTAAAAAAATAAAACTAATAATAATATTACTAATAATAACAATAGTAAAACAATATTATACATACATATATGTACTGTTATAAGAATACAAAATAATATTAATAAACTACTCACCCAAACCTTATTCTCTACTATTTATGTATATAATAATAATGTAATATATGATAACTACAGAATCGAAGGACAGAGAAGAGGGAGTTGATTGTAAAGAGAGAGAAAAGCAGTGAATAGAGAGAAAAATCAGATGAAGAAAGAAAAATGAAGAAGAAGAAGAGGACCGGGGAATGAGAAGAGAGCGGAAGGGGAGGAGGCTTTATCGGAGTCCAAGCTCGATGCTGGCGATGCGGTCATGGCAGGTCGAAGTCAACCACGGGTGCAGCAGATGAGTGGCTTTGACCGGGGTCTGTTCATCGTCGGAAGGGAGAAGAGGGTTCATTGGTTGATCACTAGAGACGGGCGTCCACGATGGTGATGGCACGACGCTGCGGTGGCGTGGAGAGGGTTTTAGATCTGGCTAAGGAGAATGTCGACGAGCAAAAGTCGGGCGCTCGACACAGAGAAGGGTCTCGTCGACCGGTGCTGGAGTCCACTCACCGTAGGGGACGACACGACGGAGGTGACCCGAGGCGGTGGCTCAGGAGAGCCAGATTTGGGACGAAACAGGTACGTATTGTGGTGGTGGTTGGTTTTTGGGTGGTTGTTCGGAGTGATCGCGGTGATGGTGATGTGATGAGCCGGACGATGGTTTGTTGTCGAAACTAGGGTGGGTTCGGGTTCTAGTGAGGTGGCGGAGATGACAGGGTTCTGCGGAGATAGAGCAGTGGTGGTGGCTCTGATAGGTTGATGGTGGTGGCATATTTGGGGGCTCGACTGTAAGGAGGAGGTCGCTGGCGACGCTGTGATAGATGGGCGAGAAAGCCAGTTAAGACAAGGACGAGTCGGGGTCGGGGACACTCCGGTCGTCGCCGGTAGGAAGGATGGGGGATAGAGGCTGAGGGTGGCGCTATTGGCCAGAGACGGTGTCCAGGCCAGATTAGGATTAGGATTAGGATTAAGATTAGGATTGGGATTTGGTTAGTGATTTATTTATGTCGGGGTTTGTCCGACACGAGAGATGGAAATGTATTTGTAAATATGGAATAAGACGGAGAGGGAACACGGACACGGTGCATGGTGGTTGGAAATTATTTGTGGAGTAATTTGGCTTGTAGAATTATGGAAAAAAATAGAGCAAGAGTCTCTCCTTATATAGGAGGTGGACTTCCGAACAGGATAAGCATTAGAATTGATTTAAAACCCCAAATAGATAATTTACTATTTATTTTAAATTAATACAAAACTAATATAACCAAATACAATCTGATCTGAATCCATATCTAGATGATTCATATCTATAAGTTTAAACTAAATTAAAATTCATATCAAATTAAATTTAATTTACTATAAATGATCAAACATTGAATCCATGAATTTCGAATTATCTTTATAATAAATAACAATAATAATTAATTTTGAAAATTACTATAATTATTAAATATTAACATGAAATAATTTCAAAATAGCTTTTTGTTTAAATAAAATAAAATAATTTCAAAATTTTACTATATATAAATGAACAAAATTTCATTAAATGACATATAAATAAAATTTTACATAAAACAAAAGTTTCTGAATTATTATATATAAGTAAAAATATCTTTTTTTAAATAACTATGTTATAATATTTTTTGTGCTCAAACACGATAAAATATTTACCTTATATAAAAATACTTTCTATAGGAAAATCTATACTATAAAACTTTGTATATATAAAATATACTACCTTGCATATACGTACTCGCACGCAAATAGTATTCACATAAATATTTATTTTCAAAATTACTAACTGTATTTGTTTAATAAATAAAATAGCTTTCTCAAGAACATAGAACAAATATGTTTTGGCAAATATTGTATGATACTAAAACAAGCAAAACTTATTTACCATATAAGTATTTCGAAAAATATTTATTTGCCATTTAAGAGTTTATAATAAAACGAATTTAGAAGAAAATTAAATATCTCGTATCTACGTATTTGTACTCGTCGTATAATACCAAAATAATTAAAAAAATTAGTAGAAATTTAGGGGTATTACAAATTCCGTATACGTATACTGAAAATACGTATAACGAAAAATGGAGGTGACAACTCTACCCACCTTAAAAGAATTCCGTCTTCAGAATTTAATCAAGAGGCTAGAGATGTCGAACAAGCTATACTAATCACAGGCAAGTTATAACTAAGCAATCAATCAAGCAATCATTCATGCAAGTAATGAAGTTAAAGGCATAAGGCATAAGAAGACAATACCTTACGAGTCAAGCAGGTTGGGATAACGCGATCGGATATCATCCTAACGCTCCTACGTTGACTCACCCGAAGAGTGATGACCCCAATCAACATGGACTAACTTGATAGTCTTGTTCTTGAGTATCTTCTCTCTTCGGTCCAATATGGATATGGGTCTCTCCTCATACGAAAGGCTGGTACCAACAACCAATTTTGAATGATCAAGGACATGACTCAGATTCGAGATATACCGTCACAATTGTGATACATGGAAGACATCATGCGCCTCACGTAGCAACGAAGGAAGAGCGAGACGATATGACACATCATCTACTCGCTCTAGAATATCGAACGGCCCTATATACCTAGGACTAAGCTTTCTCCGCACGCAGAATCGAATGCACCACGGGTAGGCGAGATCCTAAGGAATACGTGGTCGCCGACAGAAAACTCAAGGGGACGCCGATGAGAATCGGTCCAATGGCGTTGGCGATCTTGGGCAACTCGAAGATTATCTCTGACTCGTCTGACTACCTCGATTGTCTACGTTACGATCTATGGTCCAAGCATTTGCTTCTCACCAATATCATCCCAAGCTAAAGGAGATCTGTACTTCCTGCCGTACAAGGCTTCAAAGGGTGCCATTTGGATACTGGCCTGGAAATGGTTATTGTACGAGAACTCCACTAGGTGCAGGTGATCTTCCCACGAACCACGAAAGTCAAGTGTACATGACTGTAACATATCTTCAAGATTCTGGATCGTGCGTTCTGACTGACCATCCGTCTGCGGATGATAAGCTGAACTGAACTTGAGACGAGTCCCCAAACTTTCTTGAAGACTTCGCCAAAAGTATGAGGTGAATCTTAAATCTCTGTCGGATACAATACTGACCGGTACACTATACAATCTGACTATCTGCCTGAGGTACATTTCTGCTAGCTGATCCATTGACTGGCTTATTCTGAAAGAAAGAAAATGAGCTACCTTGGTGAGTCTGTCAACTATAACCCAGATGTCATCTCTTCCAGCTGGGGATCTAGGTAATCCAGTTACAAAATCTATGGTAATGTGCTCCCATTTCCATTCTGGGATTGGAAAAGGTTGAAGAAGTCTAGCTAGTCTCTGATGTTCAGCCTTAACTTGTTGGCAAACTAAACAACGAGAGATAAACCGGTCTATCTTCTTCTTCATGCCATTCCACCAGAAATGCTGACGGATATCACGATACATCTTCGTACCACCGGGATGAATGGAATATTGAGAACTGTGAGCCTTTGCCATGATCTTCTGTTTGATATCACCACTAGGTATACAAAGACGCCTTCCATGTCAAAGGGTACCGTCTTCATGTATACATAACTCTGGTCTTCGTCCTGCTACACATTCTACCCTAAGCCGCTGAAGCTTAGAATCTGCTGACTGTGCTAACTTAATCCTCTCAACTATGTTGGACTGAACTTGTATGCGGGCTATCAATGCCACATTGGTAGGAAGAACAACTTTAATACCAATCATCTGAAGATCTGCTAACAATCCTGGTTGTGCTATTAGAAAATAAACTCCGGATCTTCTACTCAATGCATCTGCAACAACGTTGGCCTTCCCAGGATGATACTGTAAGTTGATGTCATAATTCACAAGTAGCTCTAGCCATCTTCTCAGACGCATATTGAGATCCTTCTGGGTAAACACATACTTAAGACTCTTGTGGTCGATGAAAATTTCCACCCGATCTCCATATAAATAATGCCTCCAAAGCTTCAATACAAAAACTACTGCTGCTAATTCCAAGTCATGGGTTAGATAATTCCTCTCATGATAACGAAGCTGATGTGATGCATAAGCTACTACCTTCCATGCTGCATCAAGACGTATCCTAATCTCTTACCGGAAGCATCACAATAGACTGAAAATCCTTATGTCTCATCTGGAAGAGTGAGAATGGGTGCCGTCATCAATCCTTGCTTCAACTTCTTAAATGAACTCTGACACTCTGCTGTCCAAGCAAATTGGACATCCTTGCGAGTCAACTGCGTCAGTGGTGCTGAAATTCGAGCGAAGTCTGACACAAATCGTCGGTAATAACCAACCAATCCTAGGAAACTTTGAACTTCTGCTACGGTTCTGGGTACTGGCCAAGTCTCTGTGGCAACTATCTTCTGGCAGTCTACTTCCACTCCACCTCTGGTAACGATGTGACTCAAGTACGAGATACGTGCTGACACAAAGTCACAGTCAACCAAATATTGACAACATTGACTAAATAATATCTGTAATAATTCAATACGACATACGGCGTCTACATTAAGCTCAAGACAGACAACAGCTCAGCCTCCGCTTTTTAGTTATATTCGAGTCTGTATTTTACACTTTCTTTGAGTCTAGACTAATGTAATCTGAGTCATACGGAGCTCTTGAAACTTAGACTATAGCCTACCCAATAATCCCAAGCTCCACCAAACCAGATATTGCCCAATGGTCCCCTTAGAACCACTCTGTGCTCTGGAGACAGAGTTCGGGCCGAACTCTGCCTCCACACAGAGTTTGGGCCGAACTCTGTCCCCTAGAAATCAGGAACCCTAATTTTAGGGTTAGCTGGTTGCTAGTTGTCCAACGGCCAAATATTTGAATTTTCCTACCCGAATTCTGGCCGAATTCTGCCTATAAAAACACTATAAATAGGGCATGAATTCTCTCATTTCAAATCATCCATTCTTTTCTTCTTTTCTCTCTTATAGCTCAAATAAGCCATACCCTTCCTATCTACTAGCCACAAGCCTCCTAAGTCTCGAGTGCTCAGCATCTCACAGTTAGGATTCTTGTGCAAGAGTTGAAGAAGTCGCTTGGACAATTCCAAGCAAATCGCCACTGCGATCCTCTATAAGAAGTTGACGTGCTCTTCTGAAGTAAAGGCACGGGTTGTAAACTACTATTTCACAAATAGTGGATTTAATCCTGAGCTAGAGTTCTCAGGCCTGGACTAGTCCTCCACGAGGGAAACCAGGTTAAAATCGCTGTGTTTGCGTATGCTTTCTTGCTCTTCATTTACTTTCCGTATTTTACTCTGATTATTCATAGATCGTGAAAGAGTTAATTTTTAATTGGTTATTTTCTATATAAACTCTATTCACCCCCCTCTAGAGTTGCCAAACTGTTCTTCAATTGGTATCAGAGCTCTGTTCTCTTTACAAGGACTTACATCCTAGAGCTGATCCATGGCAACCACACAATCCTTGATTTCCAATCCCGGTGAAGGACAGTCCACTCATAGGCCTCCCCTATTTGATGGAACTAACTACACGTATTGAAAAACAAGGATGAGTTTTTATCTCAAGTCTCTAGACTTCGACCTGTGGACAGTCGTCACTGACGGTTACAAAAAGACCGCCAGGATAGTTGTCAACGGTGATCTCATTGAGAAATCCTATGACAAATATTCTGACGAAGAGAAGAAACAGGCAAGTCTAGACGCGAGAGCTATTAATGCTTTATTCTGTGCTATAGACAGGAATGAGTTTAACAGGGTATCCACATGCACCACATCTCACGAAGTATGGAAGCTTCTGGAAGTGACGCATGAAGGGACCACCCAAGTCAAGGAATCAAAAATCAGTCGTCTTACGCAAGAATACGAGGCGTTCAAGATGAAGCCAAACGAGACGATCACACAGATGTTCACAAGATTCCTCGACATCATCAACCCCCTGTCTTCACTTGGAAAACAATATTCAAATCATGAGAAGATTCGCAAGTTGCTTAGGGGGCTACCAAAAATTTGGAACCCTAAGGTGACAGCCATCATAGAAGGGAACGATCTCACTACCATGTCAATGGAGACCTTGATGGGTAAGCTCATGACCCACGAGCTTGACCTCAAGGACTTCGAAGAGCCTGCTCCAAAGACTAAGGAGATCGCTCTCAAAGCTCATCGACGAAGGGCTGAGCACGATGAGACCGAAGACGACAACTCGGATGACGAAGACCAAGCTCTCATGGTCCGCAACTTCAAGAAGTTCCTTCGCTTCAATAGAAGAAAGAAGGAACCACAAGAAGACGATGAAGAAGAGCCAACCTGCTATGGCTGCAAGAAGACTGGACACGTCCGAAAAGACTGTCCATTCTTGAATAAGAGCAACCGCTATGAGAAGCCATACAAAAAGAACTCATCAAAGAAATATGCCAACACAAGCATTTGGCATGAAAGTGAAGCGAGTGACTCCGAGGAAGAAAAGGACTCTCCTCAAGATAAAGCAAATGTGTGCCTAATGGCAACTTCCAACAAGGTATCTAACGAAACTTTAGACGACTTCTCTTTTGATAAACTTGGCGATGCCTTCACTGATTTGCTCGATGATCACAAAAAGGTCATCGGTAAATACAAACATGCCAAGGACAAAATCAAAAGTCTTGAAGACGAGATACAAAGAATTTCTTTACTTCTTGATAATGTTAGAAACACGTCACCCACTGATGTCACAAATGAAGTATCCAAGCTTAAAATAAGCTTACACGATGCTGAAGCACGTATTGAGCAACAAACTCAAGAAATTACTACACTCAACACGTTGCTTGCTGAAGAAAAGAGTAGACACAAGATTTCCATGACTAAGATATATGGCTTAAATATTAAGGTTGATGAACTGCAAGCTGTTTCTAAGAGATTAGAAACCAAATTGGGCAAACAGGTTGTTCAACCTCAAACCCAATCACATGGGCACAACACCACTCATGCTAGTCAACCACGTCATCCTCATACAGCACATAACCATACTTTTTTATACACAAACTTCCATAAACCACGTGCACGTAAGAATACACCTCATCATACTACACAAAGACACAACCAACATCACTCTACATATAGAAATCATCACCATGCCATGCCATATAGACAATATCAGCATGTCACACATCATAGACAATATCAGCATGTCACACATCATAGACAATATCATCATGCTATGCCACATAGACACCATCACCAGGCCACTCATTCTATGCATAATTATCATCACCATGCTAACTCTGCACATCATCCTGTTGCTTATAGATATTATTCTCATGCTCCTAGTATAAATAAAAATGCTATATGTACCTACTGTGGATCACATGGACACATTTCACCACAGTGTAGAGTTAGAAGACTGGTAGACAAAAAGATATATGCATGGTTTCCGAAAACTAACTTTTCAGGACCCTCAAGAACATGGGTACCGAAGGTCACATCTACTCTTGATGTAGGTGGACCTTCCCTCCTCAACTGAGAGTAAGTGGATTCTCGATAGTGGATGCTCGCGACATATGACAGAAGACGCAAATCTTTTTGCATCACTATCGATGAAGAGAGAAGGATACGTATCCTTCGGTAACAATCTCAAAAGGCACATAATAGGTAATGGTATTATTGGTCATCCTCCCTCTCCTGTAATAAAGGATGTCTGCCTAGTGACCGAGTTAAAGCATAACCTGCTCAGCATTAGTTATCTTGCTGATCATGGATATGATATTAACTTTGGACAAAACAATTGCCTCATCTATGATAGGTCAACGGAAGACATTGTTTTTGAAAGGAAAAGAGAGGATAACATTTATATTTTCTATCTTTCTATAGATACTAACAATGCAGGTAGATGTTTATATGCCCACAAAGACGAACGACTACTTTGGCACCAGCGCCTTGGTCATGCCAACATGGATGCTATATCCAGGCTATCGACCAAGAAGCTAGTGAGAGGATTGCCCGACATCACATTCAAAAAGGACACGGTATGTGCCGAATGTGAACTAAACAAGGCAACCAAATCCTCATTTCATTCTATCAACTCTGTAAGTACTTCTAGACCCCTGCAACTACTCCATATGGATTTATTTGGTCCTAGTAGAGTAGCTAGTCTTGGTGGTAAACTTTATGCATTTGTTATTGTTGACGATTTTTCGAGATTTACTTGGATTTTCTTTCTCGCAAATAAGAGCGATGCTATTTCTGTTTTCAAAGTTTTTGTAAAGAAAGTTCAAAACGAAAAAGGCTACATGATTACTCGAATCCGAAGTGATCATGGAGGCGAATTCGTAAATTATGATTTTGAAAATTTTTGTAATGCAAATGGTTTTGATCATGAATTTTCTTGTCCAAGAACTCCTCAACAAAATGGTATTATAGAGCGGAAGAATAGGACTCTCGGCGATATGGCTAGAGTCATGTTGAATAAATTTTCACTTCCGAAATATTTTTGGGCAGAAGCTGTCAGTACAGCATGCCACATTTTGAATAGGGTGCTTATTCGTCCCATTACGAAGAAAACACCCTATGAGCTTTGGTTTGGGAGAACCCCCAATGTTTCTTATTTCAAAGTTTTTGGTTGTAGATGTTTTATCCTTAACACCAAAGACAACTTAGGCAAATTTGATGACAAAGCTGACGATGGTATCTTTCTTGGTTATGCCGCCAAGAGTAAGGGATATAGAGTTTTTAATAAACGCTCACTAATTGTGGAAGAGTCAACAAATGTGACTTTTGATGAAGATAACAGTGCAGTAAGTACTCTTGATGATGACTTTGAGCCATCAACTTCTACTCCAATGAATACTTCAACCGAAACTAATTCTCTGGAGGGTTTGCCTAAGAAATTTTCTTTCAAACCTTCTCATCCAGAAAATTTAGTGATAGGCGAAGTTTCACGTGGAGTAACTACCAGATCATCACTAAGAGACTCTATTGCTAGCACTGCCTTTATTTCACAAGTTGAGCCGAAAAATATTTCTGAAGCTTTTAATGATGAATTTTGGATTTCTGCTATGCAAGATGAACTCAACCAATTCGAGAGGAGCCAAGTGTGGGAACTAGTTCCTAGACCGGCTAATCACTCGATAATTGGCACTAAATGGGTGTTTAGAAACAAAGTGAATGAAGATGGTTCAGTCACACGCAACAAAGCTCGTCTAGTAGCTCAAGGATACAACCAAGAGGAAGGTATCGACTACGATGAGACGTATGCTCCTGTTGCTAGACTAGAATCCATTCGGATGCTTTGTGCATTTGCAAACTATCAAAATTTCAAATTATTTCAAATGGATGTGAAAAGTGCTTTCTTGAATGGTTTTATTAAGGAGGAAGTTTATGTAAAACAACCTCCTGGCTTTGAAAATCACAAATTTCCCGATCACGTGTTCAAGCTAAAGAAAGCGCTATATGGCCTTAAACAAGCTCCCAGAGCCTGGTATGAAAGGCTAAGCAGTTTCTTGCTTGAGAAAGGTTTTTCAAAAGGGAAAATTGACACTACACTATTTATAAAATCTTTTAAAGACACTATTCTGTTAATTCAAATTTATGTTGATGATATCTTTTTTGGTTCTACCGATGAAACCCTCTGTCAAGAATTTGCCAAGTGTATGCAGACGAAATTTGAGATGAGCATGATGGGAGAGCTCAACTACTTTCTTGGTCTGCGAGTAAAATAAATGGCAAATGGAACTTTCATCTGTCAGTCGAAGTATACAAAGGACATGCTGAAGAAGTTCGATCTTGACAACGTCAAACCAATCAGCACTCCAATGGCTACTTCAACCAAACTTGAACCAGATGAGAGCGACAAACCCGTTGATCAACGTAAGTATCGAGGTATGATAGTGTCACGACCCGTTACCCAAATTGTTGGGCCGGGCCGAGCCATGTCCAGCCTACGCTTAAGATAAAGCGCAGTAAGCTGTTCTAGAAATAACAAGATAAGACTAAATGTGCTAACAGTTCTATAAGTGAAGAAGAATCATAAATGCTCCAAACACAAAAGTCGTCGTATATAGTAAAATATCCAAGTACAAGTGAACTGAAATGTAAAACTGGATACATGTCTAGTTACAAAATGATATAGTCTAATACATGTCTACTCTCAAAAGTCTAAGTAAACAAAAGACAACTAGGCGAGGTTCCCCGCAGGAACATCCTCGTAAAGCAGAGCCGGGTCCTCGGCAGTAACTCCATAATACGAATCACAGAGCAACTCCTCCTCAGTAAGTATACCTACAATATTATCCTGTCAGAACGGGAGCAAGTACAACCTCTACAACTAAAGTACTGAACATATAATGAAAGAGATGTACAACAAAAAATATGGTGTGATAAGTCTACAAATAGAAAATACTGGAAACATGGCCTCATGGTACAACTGGGATCATAGTATCATAGTAACATAGGGAACATGGCATATCATGGTTTAATTGGTTATTTCTACAAATGACCACATATAGTTTAAAAGTTTAAAACCGTAGCATGTACGTGAATCAGTCAATAGGTAGTAGGATGTACTGTGGTACATGTCAAGTTTTTCTGGTGTGCCCACACGTGCACGAACGACATCGGTGTATATCCATACACAAACGCGAGATTCAGAAACATACGACAAGGTCGCATATAGAATGTCCCCGAGCGCGGTAAGTACATACGGAAAAGGGGGTCATGTTCACGTACACTACTAACAGTTTCCCCTTAACCCGTTTATTTAACATGTGGGAGATACGAGAGCAGTAAAAACATGTGAGAGATATTGGGAGCAGTATAAGCATGACAGGTATTGGGAGCAGTATAAAACATGTGAATACTCAGAGCAGTCTAAAGCATAGTGAAACTTGTACTGAGAACCCGTAAGAAGCATGTGAAGATATAAGAGCTGTACTAAACATGGCCGGTACTGAAAGTGATACAACATGTGAAAACATAACTTGCTACCTCAAGGATCAGTCTTTTAACAGGGTTAATACATGTTCTAGCATTAAAAGACAGTAAATGAGTATGTAGATGTACTTGCCTCTAGCAAAACAAGCTGCGATAAAAGTGCTATGGATGTCTGGTAACTCGTCACTGTAGAAATAAATGCAATAACTTAGCTTTTACACTAAGCTAAAACACTAGGACACTAATTGGTGTGACACGACTTGTGATTGGGCACCTAGCCAAAACGATGATTTTGGGCATAGGAGACCAATGTGGGGTGATACACTACTTTAACTAACTTTCTAGGATCTTTACACTAGTGAGCGATGGGGTTCAACACGGCTTAAACGCAGAATAACACAAAAAGCTACAAGTCGTAATTAATCAATAAATAAAACAAAAGATCATTGTGTTCTAACAATTTTAGAGATAGACAAAAAGCCTAGTTTTACATAAAACAAAGTACCAAAACAATCCTTGCTAATTATAGAAATTTATTATAATTTTTCTGGAATTTATTAACCAGTACAAATATTTTATAAAAATCAGTTTTCCTAAATATACAGAAAATGAGTTTTGGTTTCATATGCCAAACTAGGGGCAAAACAGTAAATTAAATACTACACAAATTATATTAAAATAGCCAACTTAACATAGTATCTAAATACTATTTTTCCATAATTTTAGCAGTACTTTTAAGTATTTTTAGAAAATCAAAAACAGTAATGCACACAATAATTAATTATCTGCGTATTTTGTCCATGTACATAATTTGAACCAAAGTTCAAATACAGGACCCAAGGCCATGAATCAAGTCCATTATAACTTGTACAGGTCTTGAATGTCTGAAAACACATTTGGGCCCAAATACCCATGCTAGGCTTGGACACCAAATGGTTGCAGTAATTTAAATACAATAAAAATACAATTTGAAAATAGTCAAAATAATATTATTATTTTAATAAGGTAAAGTTTTACATAGTAACTATAAAAGTGTGAATATTATCTTATAAAGATAATTTGTACTAAGCTAAGTGAAACATCAAAATAATATATATATATATATATATATATATATATATATATATATATATATATATATATATATATATATATATATATATATATATATATATATATATATATAAAATATAGGGATATTTATACATATAGAAAATGCTCAACTATATATTATATGTATATATACAAATATATATATATATATAAGAAAATACTAAACTATATAATATATATATATATATATATATATATATATATATATATATATATATATATATATATATATATATACAAAATAATGTATACATATACATATAATAGTATATATATAATAATATATTTATATATGAAAATATATACATATATACATAATACCTACATATGTGAATATATATATAAATACTAACATATATATACAAAATTTACTAACTATAAAATATATATATACATATATATAAAATACTGTCAAAAATAGTATATACATATATACATATATACTAATATACATATATATATATATATAAATATATAAAACTGAAAAAAGAAAAAGAAAAAGAAAAAGAAAAGAAACAGAAAAAGAAAAGAAACAGAAAAAGAAAAGAAGACAGAAAGGAGGGGGGGAGGCTCGAACCCTGTCCTCAGGAAGGGGGGTTTTGATCACTGCGCGCTGGCCAGTGGGCCAGCGGCCCGCTGTGTTAGGAATAGGTTTTAGGTTAGTTTTATTTAGCTTTAGGTTAGACATTATATAAAATATATATATATATACGAGCCTGTGTCCTGACAGTTTGGGACACAGGGATCCTCGTGTCCGTGCTACGCACGACACGCATGACCACTGATTCTCGTGTCCAGCTACTGGACGAACATCCCCGTGTCCTGGCGAGCAACATAGGTCAAAACGAGACACGTACGACACAAAACGAAACTGTAACCTACGTGTCCGGCGAAGAGGAAGGGTTTCGAACGTGCTGTGCGGCGGAGGAGGTGATGGGGAAGCGGCGCTCGGGTGGCGCTGGGCACGGCTCAGCGCGGCGAACCTATCGGTGGTGGTTGCGGGCGGTGGTGCTCGGCGGTGGGGCTGGGCGGAGCTCGTCGGAGTAGGGTTAGGGTTTAGGAGTTCGTCGGGGAAGAACGGGGCGGCGGTTGGTCGTGGAGGAGATTTAGGGTTAGGGTTTAGGTCAGAGGAGAGAGGAGGAGTTTTATAGGGGGTTGATGGCGGTGGGGGCAGCCGGGTTCGGCGGGGGGCAGCGTCGGTGAGTCGGTCGGGGCAGCGTCGAGTCAGAGGAGAGAGAGAGTGACTGGTCAGGGGGGGTTTCGGGTAGTTTGCAATAGGCCCCCTAGGTTTTAGGGTTTTACATAAAGGCCTCAAAACATACAAAATGCAAAATAATATTTGCATCCTCTAATTAAAAACAATTTCCTATTTACAAACTGATATAAAATTATTTCAAAAATTACAAAATGATATTTAAAACATTTTATAAATTTACAGATCAACATTTTTGTATTTAAAAATCATTTAAAAGTCATTTAAAAATTTCTAAAAATTCCTAAAATTATATTAAATTATTTTAAAACCAATAATGATATTTAATAATTAATTAACATTAGTTTAATAAATTTCTGAAAATCAGGGGTTGACAAGTCTTCCCTCCTTGAAAAATTTCGTCCTCGAAATTCACAAGGATTGAAGACCCAACAATATTCTAACATAGCAAGTAATGCAACAAATGACTAAGGCTACGATCAAAACTAACCTCCTGAAACCTGTTCCGGCTCCGGCCCAAGGACTAGGCTATAAGTCTTCCCCTGGGGTCCCTTGGCTACTGGGCAGTCCCGAATCTGATGGATGGCAGACCCACAAGCTAAACACTGACCCAACCTCTTCCTGCAGACGAGAGAGTCATGGCCTGGCCTTTTGCAGTATACACAAAAAGCTCCCTTCTGCTGCTGCTGTCGGGGTCCCGGGGCTCTAACTGGCTGGGTTGGGTGATGTGATGTAGGGGGATGGTAAGTCTGCTGGGGTGGCGTCGGTGCTCTCTGCTGGAAAGCCTGACGCTTGGACGGTCCCTCATGGTGTACAGAAGCCGGCCTCTTGCTAGACAGAAGACGCTCCTCAATGCTCCGGGCCAACTCTAGGCTCTGGTAGTAGTCAGTCGTACCGTTTGCCACTATAAGAATGCCAATGTCTGGAACTAGACCATGGCAAAACCTACGGGTCATCTCCTCTGGATCAGCAACCAGACTAGGAGCAAAATGGCTCAGGCGACTAAACTCTCCCGCATAGTCATCAACAGAACGGTTCCCCTGCTGGATGTTCTGGAATCGTAGCCCCATGGCTACTCTAGCAGTGGTCGAGAAGAATTTCTTCTTGAACTGGGTCTTGAACTGGTCCCAGGTGGCTCTACCTCTCGCGAACAACGGCTCATTCCTGAACCAGACTCCGGCTAAGTCTATCAGCAGAAATCCTGCTGCCTCGACCTGAAGGTCATCCGGCATCCTAACTCCCAAAAGCTTCCTCTCTACAGAATCTAGCCAGTTATCAGCTACTACTATGCCCTCAGTCCCTGAGAACTCCTTGGGATTCAGACCCATGAAGTCCTTGACTGTCCCCGCTCTCTGTCGTGGCTCTACATGTGGTGGGACCACGGGACGTCCCTCAGAACGCTCCATGCTCTGGCGGAGTAGGGTAGTCTGCTCCTGATGGGTCGTTAGGAACCCCTGGATCAGTGTGAGCAGCTGGGTCCCGTCGAGAGTGACGGAAGCCTGGGTGGGTATAGTGATAGGAGGTGGTGGAAGTATCGGGTCCTGCTGGGACTGGGATGTGGAAGGTGGTATCTGGGTCTGTGGATCTGTGGAGTGGGGGAATGTGGTAGGTGGAGGTGTATCAGTCAACCGGTCAGCTGACTGGATATGGAGGGCCCCATTCTCGGGGGTAACATACTGGGACGAACGAGTAAGCACCATCTAAATTACACATAAAAAGACTTATAAGGACTTATTTAAAGCAAGCAATCATATGCAAGAAAATCTAATTATAATAGCAAATATGTGATGTATTTCCTATGTTGCAATCCTAGCATTCCTCTAAGTGTTCTAAGCGTCTTTTCTAATGTTGTCTAATTACCTTAAGTTCCTAATTGCAGGCATGCTTGGTACAATAACGTAACCAAATAGTTTAGTCAGGACCTGCATGGGCCGCCAAAAAAATATGTCACGATCCGTTACCCAAATTGTTGGGCCGGGCCGAGCCATGTCCAGCCTACGCTTAAGATAAAGCGCAGTAAGCTGTTCTAGAAATAACAAGATAAGACTAAATGTGCTAACAGTTCTATAAGTGAAAAAGAATCATAAATGCTCCAAACACAAAAGTCGTCGTATATAGTAAAATATCCAAGTACAAGTGAACTGAAATGTAAAACTGGATACATGTCCAGTTACAAATGATATAGTCTAATACATGTCTACTCTCAAAAGTCTAAGTAAACAAAAGACAACTAGGCGAGGTTCCCCGCAGGAACATCCTCGTAAAGCAGAGCCGGGTCCTTGGCAGTAACTCCATAATACGAATCACAGAGCAACTCCTCCTCAGTAAGTATACCTACAACGTTATCCTGTCAGGACGGGAGCAAGTACAACCTCTACAACTAAAGTACTGAATATATAATGAAAGAGATGTACAACAAGAAATATGGTGTGATAAGTCTATAAACAGGAAATACTGGAAACATGGCCTCATGGTACAACTGGGATCATAGTATCATAGTAACATAGGGAACATGGCATATCATGGTTTAATTGGTCATTTCTACAAATGACCACATATAGTTTAAAAGTTTAAAACCGTAGCATGTACGTGAATCCGTCAATAGGTAGTAGGATGTACTGTGGTACATGTCAAGTTTTTCTGGTGTGCCCACACGTGCACGAACGGCATCGGTGTATATCCATACACAAACGCGAGATTCAGAAACATACGGCTAGGTCGCATATAGAATGTCCCCGAGCACGGTAAGTACATACGGAGAAGGGGGTCATGTTCACGTACACTACTAACAGTTTCCCCTTAACCCGTTTATTTAACATGTGGGAGATACGAGAGCAGTAAAAACATGTGAGAGATACTGGGAGCAGTATAAGCATGACAGGTACTGGGAGCAGTATAAAACATGTGAATACTCAGAGCAGTCTAAAGCATAGTGAAACTTGTACTGAGAACCCGTAAGAAGCATGTGAAGATATAAGAGCTGTACTAAACATGGCCGGTACTGAAAGTGATACAACATGTGAAGACATAACTTGCTACCTCAAGGATCAGTCTTTTAACAGGGTTAATACATGTTCTAGCATTAAAAGACAGTAAATGAGTATGTAGATGTACTTGCCTCTAGCAAAACAAGCTGCGATAAAAGTGCTATGGATGTCTGGTAACTCGTCACTGTAGAAATAAATGCAATAACTTAGCTTTTATACTAAGCTAAAACACTATGACACTAATTGGTGCGACACGACTTGTGATTGGGCACCTAGCCAAAACGATGATTTTGGGCATAGGAGACCAATGTGGGGTAACACACTACTTTAACTAACTTTCTAGGGTCTTTACACTAGTGAGGGATGGGGTTCAACATGGCTTAAACGCGGAATAACACAAAAAGCTACAAGTCATAATTAATCAATAAATAAAACAAAAGATCATTATGTTCTAACAATTTTAGAGATAGACAAAAAGCCTAGTTTTACATAAAACAAAGTACCAAAACAATCCTTGCTAATTATAGAAATTTATTATAATTTTTCTGGAATTTATTAACCAGTACAAATATTTTATAAAAATCAGTTTTCCTAAATATACAGAAAATGAGTTTTGGTTTCATATGCCAAACTAGGGGCAAAACAGTAAATTAAATACTACAAAAATTATATTAAAATAGCCAACTTAACATAGTATCTAAATACTATTTTTCCATAATTTTAGCAGTACTTTAAGTATTTTTAGAAAATCAAAAACAGTAATGCACACAATAATTAATTATCTGCGTATTTTGTCCATGTACATAATTTGAACCAAAGTTCAAATACAGGACCCAAGGCCATGAATCAAGTCCAATATAACTTGTACAGGTCTTGAATGTGTGAAAACACATTTGGGCCCAAATACCCATGCTAGGCTTGGACACCAAATGGTTGCAGTAATTTAAATACAATAAAAATACAATTTGAAAATAGTCAAAATAATATTATTATTTTAATAAGGTAAAGTTTTACATAGTAACTATAAAAGTGTGAATATTATCTTATAAAGATAATTTGTACTAAGCTAAGTGAAACATCAAAATAATATATATATATATATATAAAATATAGGGATATTTATACATATAGAAAATGCTCAACTATATATTATATGTATATATACAAATATATATATACATATATATAAGAAAATACTAAACTATATAATATATATATATATATATATATATATATATATATATATATATATATATATATATACAAAATAATGTATACATATACATATAATAGTATATATATAATAATATATTTACATATAAAAATATATACATATATACATAATACCTACATATATGAATATATATATAAATACTAACATATATATACAAAAATTTACTAACTATAAAATATATATATACATATATATAAAATACTGTCAAAAATAGTATATACATATATACATATATACTAATATATATATATATATATATATATATATATATATATATATATATATATATATATATATATATATATATATATAAATATATAAAACTGAAAAAAGAAAAAGAAAAAGAAAAAGAAAAGAAACAGAAAAAGAAAAGAAGACAGAAAGGAGGGGGGGGGGGGGCTCGAACCCTGTCCTCAGGAAGGGGGGTTTTGATCACTGCGCGCTGGCCAGTGGGCCAGCGGCCCGCTGTGTTAGGAATAGGTTTTAGGTTAGTTTTATTTAGCTTTAGGTTAGACATTATATAAAAAATATATATAATACGAGCCTGTGTCCGGACAGTTTGGGACACAAGGATCCTCGTGTCCGTGCTACGCATGACACGCATGGCCACTGATTCTCGTGTCCAGCTACTGGACGAACATCCCCGTGTCCTGGCGAGCAACATAGGTCAAAATGAGACACGTACGACACAAAACGAAACTGTAACCTACGTGTCCGGCGAAGAGGAAGGGTTTCGAACGTGCTGTGCGGCGGAGGAGGTGATGGGGAAGCGGCGCTCGGGTGGCGCTGGGCACGGCTCAGCGTGGCGAACCTATCGGTGGTGGTTGCGGGCGGTGGTGCTCGGCGGTGGGGCTGGGCGAAGCTCGTCGGAGTAGGGTTAGGGTTTAGGAGTTCGTCGGGGAAGAACGGGGCGGCGGTTGGTCGTGGAGGAGATTTAGGGTTAGGGTTTAGGTCAGGGGAGAGAGGGGGAGTTTTATAGGGGGTTGATGGCGGTGGGGGCAGTCGGTTTCGGCGGGGGCAGCATCGGTGAGTCGGTCGGGGCAGCGTCGAGTCAGAGGAGAGAGAGAGTGACTGGTCAGGGGGGGTTTCGGGTAGTTTGCAATAGGCCCCCTAGGTTTTAGGGTTTTACATAAAGGCCTCAAAACATACAAAATGCAAAATAATATTTGCATCCTATAATTAAAAACAATTTCCTATTTACAAACTGATATAAAATCATTTTAAAAATTACAAAATGATATTTAAAACATTTTATAAATTTACAGATCAACATTTTTGTATTTAAAAATCATTTAAAAATCATTTAAAAATTTCTAGAAAATTCCTAAAATCATATTAAATTATTTTAAAACCAATAATAATATTTAATAATTAATTAACATTAGTTTAATAAATTTCTAAAAATCAGGGGTTGACAGATAGGCAGCTTACTTTATTTAACTGCTAGTCGTCCCGATATCATGTTTAGTGTTTGCCTATGTGCTAGATATCAAGCAAATCCTAAGGAATCACACTTGACCGCAGTTAAGCGTATCTTTCGATACCTTAAGGGTATGGTTACAGTGGGCCTGTGGTATCCCAAGACAACATCATTTGACCTCATTGGTTACTCTGATGCTGACTTCGCCGGATGTAAGGTCGACCGTAAAAGTACAAGCGGCACGTGTCATTTATTAGGAAAGGCTTTAGTCTCTTGGTTTAGCAAGAAACAGAATTCTGTCGCACTATCCACAACAGAAGCTGAATACATCGCAGCTGGGCGTTGTTGTGCACAAATTCTGTGGATGAAGCAAACCCTTGAAGACTATAATCTATCTTTCATGCACATTCCTATATTCTGTGACAATACTAGTGCTATTAACTTGACTAAGAACCCTATCTGTCACTCACGCACAAAACACATTGAAATCAGACACCACTTTTTGCGTGGTCATCAGCAAAATGGCACGATTAACTTAGAGTTTATTGACACTAATCATCAGCTAGCAGATTTCTTTACTAAGCCATTATCCGAAGAGCGCTTCAATTTCCTTTGTCGTGAACTTGGAATTTTAGATGAAGCTGTCATAAATTGAAACTCACCTGCGTAAATATCGATTATATTATGATTCTCTTACGATGAACTTGCTATGGGTACAAGCCGAAAGGGTCCTTCTGACAACAAGGCGTAAAAGCCTAAGCGACACGGTGCACTAGTCCTCAGGACTACCGCTAGCTGGGATCCGGCCCCTGCAGCTAACCCTTGGCAAATTCAAACTATTGAATTATAATATATTTCCTTGTTTATTATATGGTTCGTTTTGATTTATTATTGCCTACTTGATATTTTCTAAGTTCATTCTGATATTAGTATACCTCTCTATCTACTTGATTGATTCCATCAAGCTTTTATCCTCATTCGAACTCTTTTTCAACACTTAACCATTTTTTTTATCTTCTAGCCCATCTTTCTGTTCTGGAATACTGATCCAGAACTCGGGCCGAGTTCGGTCCCATTGTTCCAGCGTCGGGGACAGCTTCCGCCGTTTGATCATTTTAGATCGTACGGTCCAGATTCCCTCCGACCAAAGAAAACCCTCTCTTTATTTTCGGGTTTTCATCTCTCTCCTTCATTCTTTCCTTCATCTCCACCTCTCCAAACTTTTTCCTACAAACCCTAACCCTAGTTTTCTATCAAGAGTGCTCCATTACTCCTCACAATCAAGGAAAAGGGGTTTCTCATCATTCTCTTCTACTGTTTGTTGTTGATTTCAGGTATATCTCCTTCTTCCTCTCCATTTCAAGTTCTCTATTTTCTTGCAAATGGCTCCTCGTTTGCCCAATCGTGGGAAGAGGATCCGAACTGAGGGAGCTTCCTCTTCGAATCCTCCTCCTCCCATTGAGCAAGTAGCTGAACAACAACCCATTCATCCGTTGTTCAACCCGCCTAGTCCCCACAATCCTAATACATATGACGACCGATTGTTTGTGTCGCTAGACGCATCTAACGAGTGGTTTAGCGACTTTCGGACTCGTCCGGTGTTCGGGGGACATCCTATAAATTTTACAATCTTTTCTCAATATGAATCATTGTTTCAAGATCTTTGCTTAAATGAGTTAGTGGCTTCAAACTTTGTTATTTATCGTAGCGCCATTCAAATGTTCTATTGTAACTTGACTCACGATGCCACTCACATCTATTCCCGGGTTGCCGGTATTGATATTGCTTTTGATGCTTCTGAGTTGGGCGAGTATCTTGCACTTCAAGATCTCGATATTTGGGATAAGCTTGTGGAAGCTCGCCAATTCCAATTTATTGGTGAAACTTCTCTTGAAAGTTTCAAGGAGGAATTATGTGCTCCTAACATAAGTCCTCGCAAGCTTATGGCTAAGCACCTCAATCCGTATTTCTATGAGCTTCATCGAATTATCTTCAACACTATCTTGCCAAAAGCTGGCTCCACCGATGAAGTTACATACTTTGAGATCTCTGCTTTGTATCACCTTCATTATCGTATCCCTTTCAATCTTCCAAGGACAATGATGGACTGGATGATAAACTGTAGGAAGAAACCAAGAGCCTTGGTTTATCCTTTATACCTTCCTATGGTTTTTCGTGCATTCATCATTCCTATTCATGACTGTCAGTTCTTGCCTGCTCCTGCTTTCCTGTCCAAGGCACGACGTCTTCAGGCAGTCGTCGCCTCTCCTGAGACTTCTGAGCAGTCTGATGATGAGGAGCCTGACGCCCCTCCACTCGGTCAGGATGCACCACCTCCACCTGCCACTCTTGAGTCTATTCAGACTATGCTCCGGGATCGTTTTGCTCTTGAGGACAATCGCTGGACTCAGATAGACTATCGGACTACCCTGCAGATGAGTGCCCTCAGCAACTCGCTGCATGATATCCGGTATTCCATGTCTCGTCACCCCTCTATGCCCATTCCTATGGAGCGGGATCCTGGTCACGCTGGATATCGCATTAACGACCCCTGGGTCATGCGTTACCTGGATCCGGATGCTGCTATCGTGGACCCCAGCCGTTCATTCACTGATCATTCAGACTCTGCTGGGCCCTCTCGTGCTCCGTGATGGAGATTGGCAACTATCTGCTGCTGCTGATGATGATCTTAGTTGATGTTTTTTTTTTCTAGTTATTTAGTTTGTTTTGGATTTATGTACTTGGATGTTCTAAAACTCTGGTAGTTTGATGACTCTGGTTCTGTGTGATGACTTTTTATGCTTAGTTTTATATTTTATGCTAGTGACTCATTTTGCTTATTCATATACTGTTTCTTCTCTGCTTGGTGTGGTTGCATCACTATTAACTGTCTACTGCAGTTTCTATGCTATTCATTCATCTGCAGTCTATATTGCTAAATGCCAAAAGGGGGAGAACTATGTATATTCTGGATATATTTGTCTCTTTCGTATATCTGTGCTTGTTTGTGCTTTTTGGAGATATTATTTATCAGGCCAACAGGTTCAATGCATTATTTACGGGGGAGCTATTGCTTCTAGCTCAGCACCGTTCACTGATTACGGGGGAGCTATTATTTCTAGCTCGGCATCGATTATGGGGGAGCTATGTTTAACTGTGTCCAGGTATGAATATTGAATATACATATATTATTTTGCCAATTATCAATATGGGGGAGATTGTTGACACAAAGTCACAGTCAACCAAATATTGACAACATTGACTAAATAATATCTGTAATAATTCAATACGACACACGGCGTCTGCATTAAGCTCAAGACAGACAACAGCTCAGCCTCCGCTTTTCAGTTATATTCGAGTCTGTATTTTACACTTTCTTTGAGTCTAGACTAATGTAATCTGAGTCATGCTGAGCTCTTGAAACTTAGACTATAGCCTACCCAATAATCCCAAGCTCCACCAAACCAGATATTGCCTAATGGTCCCCTTAGAACCACTATGTGCTCTGGAGACAGAGTTCGGGCTGAACTTTGCCTCCACACAGAGTTCGGGCCGAACTCTGTCCCCTAGAAATCAGGAACCCTAATTTTAGGGTTAGCTGGTTGCTAGTTGTCCAACGGCCAAATATTTGAATTTTCCTACCCGAATTCTGGCCGAATTCTGCCTATAAAAACACTATAAATAGGGCATGAATTCTCTCATTTCAAATCATCCAATCTTCTCTTCTCTTCTCTCTTATAGCTCAAATAAGCCATACCCTTCCCATCTACTAGCCACAAGCCTCCTAAGTCTCGAGTGCTCAGCATCTCTCAGTTAGGATTCTTGTACAAGAGTTGAAGAAGTCGCTTGGACAATTCCAAGCAAATCGCCACTGCGATCCTCTGTAAGAAGTTGACGTGCTCTTCTGAAGTAAAGACACGGGTTGTAAACTACTATTTCACAAATAGTGGATTTAATCCTGAGCTAGAGTTCTCAGGCCTGGACTAGTCCTCCACGAGGGAAACCAGGTTAAAATCGCTGTGTTTGCATATGCTTTCTTGCTCTTCATTTACTTTCCGTATTTTACTCTGATTATTCATAGATCGTGAAAGAGTTAATTTTTAATTGGTTATTTTCTATATAAACTCTATTCACCCCCCTCTAGAGTTGCCAAACTGTTCTTCAATACGATCCAGCCAAAACTCGCACTTACTAAATTTCGCGTATAATTAGTGCTCTCTGAGAATCTGAAGAACTACACGAAGATACTGCTCATGCTCCGCCTCATTCTTGCTATAGACCAGAACATTATCTATAAACACTATCACAAACTGGTCCAAATAAGGCATGAAAATACGATTCATGAGTTCCATGAATATGGCTAGCGCATTGGTCGCTCCAAATGGCATAACAAGGAACTCCCAATGTCCATGTTCTCAAGAACAAGTACCCACTGTTACCTGATATTTTTCCAGTCAATTGTCCTCCCTTGAACCAAAAGTTAGAAGTCTAATATATTTCTCTTTGAACTAATAACATAAAACTTTATAATAGGATTACAAAGACATACTATCAGAATGCCTTCATGCCTATCTTTCCTGCTATGTCTTCGACCAGCTGGCGCTTGAGGCCCTTCGTGAATGGATCCGCCAGGTTCTCCTGAATCCGAATATCGATCAATACAATGATACCTCTCTTGATGAGATCGTTCAATGTCCAGTGCTTTAACCGCACAGTTCACTTCTTTCTATTGAAGAGATCATTTGATACCACCGCCGCAGTCGCCTGATTGTCGTAGTATATCGGAATTACCGGTATCTGCGCTCCAACCACTGGAAGATCGTATATGAGCTCCCGAAGCCACTCTGCTTCATCCGCTGCGGTATCAAGTGCAAAGAACTTAGATTCCATAGATGACCGCGAGAGCATAGTCTGCTTTTTTGACTTTCACGATATAGAAGCTCCACCCATTGTGAAAATAAATCAACTTGTGGACCTCTCGCTCTCCAACTCTGAGCACCAGCTAGCATCACTGAAGCCTTCTACTACCGGTGGCTCTCTGCTGAAGTGTAGTACATATGTTTGAGTCTCTTTGAGATATCCTATAACACGCTTCACAGCTTTCCAGTGCTCAATGCCTGGATTGCTAGTAAATTGACTCAGCATTCCCACGGTGAAAGCTATGTCAGGCCTAGTAGCAGTAGTAGCGTACATCAAACTCCCGATGACGCTAGCATACTCCAATTGCCTGATGCTTTCCTTCGAGTTTGGCTCCAGCTTCTGGGTACTTCGGTACGATGTATCAATTATAGGAAGATCATGATACACGTATCGAGTGAGCATCTTCTCAATGTAATGAGACTGTGTCAGTGCCAATCCAGTGTACGTTCGGATGATCTTGAGTCCAAAATAACATTATCATCCCCTAAGCCCCTCATACTGAACTTTATCGAGAGGAACTTCTTTGCCTCCGTGACACAGCTTATATCCGTACCTAGGATTAGCATGTCGTCTATGTATAGACAAACGATGAATCCTCTTTTATCAGCAAATTTTGTACAGACACATTTGTCTGTTTCGCTGTCCCTGTAGCCATTTGACCTTATGACTTTGTCAAACTTCCTATGCCATATTTTGGGAGCTTGCTTTAAACCATAAAGAGATTTTACCAACTTATAGACTTTGTCTTCAAGACCTCTGACGACAAATCCTTCTGACTTTTGCATATAAATCTCTTCGGTCAACTCGCCATTCAGGAATACCATTTTCACATCCATCTGATGTATCACCAGCTTGTGTATTGTTGCAAGAGCAATTAACAATCTGATGGTTGCCATCCGGGCTATTGGAGCATACGTGTCAAAGTAGTCAATCCCCTGCTTCTGAGAAAATACCTTGGCCACTAGCCTGACCTTAAACTTGTCAATGGTTCCATCAGCTTTCATCTTCTTCTTGAAGATCCACTTACATCCGACGGATTTTGCTTCTTCGGGTAAATCAACAAACACCCAAGTGTTATTGGAAGTGATTGAGTCAATTTCATTGTCTATCGCCTCCTTCAAGAAGACAACATCTCTGGTCTTCATCGCCTCATCATATATAAGCGGATCTGCTTCCACTTGATAGGTGACGAAGTCATCTCTGAAGTTCTTCGGCCTCCTTGCTCACTTTGTTAACGGCTCAACGAGTGCTAGTTCAATTGTTGTCTCCTTACCAACAACTTCATTTTGGACTACTGGCTCATTCTTTTCAGTACCTTGCAAACCTGTCTTCAAAGTATTCAACATCACAAGATTCGATGATGTGATTTGACTCAATATCAAGAAATTTCCGAGCATCACTCTTCTCGGCATACCCCAAGAAGATCGTCTTCATAGTCCTTGTCCCCAGCTTCTAAATCTTCAGATCTGGGAGCTTCACATAAGCTAGACACCCCACACGGCATACCCCAAGAAGATCGTCTTCGTAGTCCTTATCCCCAGCTTCTGAATCTTCAGATCTGGGAGCTTCGCATAAGCCAGACACCCCCACACTCAAATGATATTCAAGTTAGGTCTGACTTTGAACCAGAGTTCATGAGGAGTTATATCCGAAGTTGCATATGGCACTCTATTCAGAATGAAAGTGGTCATCAATGCATCTTCTCCCAAGTAACATTTTGAAAGACCGTAGTTAGCAGCATTGAGTTCATCATTTCTGTCAACGTTCGGTTCTTCCTCTCTGCTACTCTATTAGATTGAGGAGAATACGGAGCAGTAGTCTCGTTGATTATTTCATGTTCTTTGCAGAACGATGCGAATTCATGAGACCGATATTCTCCGTCTCGATCACTTCTTAGCCTCTTGAGTTGTTGTCCATTTTGCCGTTCAGCCTCGGCCATGAACTCCTTGAACTTCTTGAACGCTTCATCTTTAGATTTGAGCAAGTAGACGAATGTGTACTTAATGAAGTCATTGATGAAGGTTATAAAATACTTCACCACAGCCTTTGTAGAGAATTGCTTGAAGTCACAGATATCGGAGTGCACCAACTCTAGTAGATCTGTGCCTCGATTGACCCAATGAAATGGTTTTCTAGTGATCTTTGTCTGAGCACATACTTCACACTTCTTTACTCCCCACATTTGGAGATAAGTCCTAGGCTAGACATTTTATGTATTCTTTTATAATGAACATGTCCTAGCCTATTATACCACAACTCAAGAAAATAATCAGAAAGAGGGACTGCATTTATTTCATTTGACTGGTTTACAAGCTGAATTTTATACATCCCTTCGGTTTGAAAAGCCTTTCCGAAGTATGATTCCTTTTTGGACATCACCATATGACCAGCATTGATGTCCATCCTCAAGCCTACGTTGATAAGCAGGCTCCCAGAGATCAAGTTCTTGGCAATCACCGGAACATTCTTCACACCTTAAAGCTTTAGAGTATTCCCAAAAGTGAGTTTCAGCTCCACAGTCCCGATCCCCAGAACTTCAACTTGGACCTGATTCGCCAATGACAACTTTATCAGAAGTTGGCTGGTACGTGACGAACCATTTCTTGCCAGAACAAACATGGCACGTCGCACAAGTGTCTATCCACCAGTCAGAGTCAGCCTCCACAGCTGTAACCTGAGTGATCGTAGCAACAATGTTAGAATCCAATGAAACCTTGCTCTGATTATTTGGACTTGGATTTGCATTCACTCTTGTAGTGGCCCTTCTTGCCACAGTTGAAGCAAGTCACGTGGGACTTAGACTTCTGCTGCTTGAACGAAGGACCCGTCACTTTCAGATTAATGGAGTCCTTTTTGTGATGAGAAGCTGCATGCTTCCCCTTGAACTCTCTTGTCTGCACCAAGTTGGCCTTAGCTAGTTGTTTGGACAGAGAGTCCATCTTCTGTTGAGATCATATCTCGTCCTCAACGTGGATCTCTTGTAGGAGATATTTCAAGCTAATGTCCGGCTTCTTCCGATGCATTCTAGCGTAGAAATTGCTCTATCCAGCAGGAAGTTTCGAAACGATCCCACTAACAACAAATTTATCGACGAGGGGCATTTTCTCGTCATCCAGCTTCTGGCGCAACTTCAAGAATTCATTCACCTGAGGCAGCATCGCCTTCTCGTCTTCGAAGAGACACTTGTGGTACTTCTCGACGATGAAGATTTTGGACCTGTTCTCGTCATCTTCATAGAGCTTTCATAAAGACTCCCAGATTTCTTTGGCCTTCACCTTAGAATAGGACTATGCCAAAGAATCTTCCATGGAATTGAGAATCAACAGTTTGCAGATGATATTCTATCTTCTATTTATTCTGCTTGACATGTGCAGCAGCAACAACGTCAGCAGTACCACCTTTTGGAATCATCGGTTCATCTTCAATCAACACATGATCGACGTCCACGAGTTAAAGATTAAGGGTGATCTTGCTCTTCCTATCTGAAAGTGTTCTCCGTCGAATTTCTCCAACTTATTAAACCTAGTATCGATGAGAGAGGCACGAGAGTTTTCCATCTTCTGATCTAGCTTTGAGATTGTTAATTCCTGGGCGTGAATATTAGAAGAAAACTCTTGTGATTAGATTGCAGCACTTTAATATAATATGCAAAACAGAAATCCTTGGATGATTCTGAAAACAAAAAAATCTAAGAAGATTTTCTTAAAGGTGACAAACGAGAAATCTAAAAAGATTTTCGTAATCGGAGAAAGCCTGCTAAGGTGTTTAGAACACCGACGCTCAAAGCTAGATCCGTCCACACGGTCAGCTTCCAGGAACCAGCAAGTTCAAAAGAACTCTGAAACGCTCTGCCAATCTGCTTACGGACAGACTCCTCGGAAAACTGAGAACTCACAAGTTGTGCCTACGCAGAAGCTCTCTCTTCTCTCTATGTAGAAAATTTTGTCAAAACGTACTTCTATTGAAAGAGAAGAGAGACACTATATATAAGCTCTCTCTGTAACTGCCTGTTCGGAATGTGCGCGACGTTTGAATGTCAGATCCAAAATTATCGGATCTGTTATCGTACAATACGAAACGGTTCAGTTACAACCTGCGCGCCACTGAGCGCCAATGTGCGCGAGCACCATGTGCGCCACTGCGCATATTGTTGCGCGCGCCTAGCTTTCAGCGCTCAAGTGCACAAGAGCGTGTGCACACAGTGCGTACCTGCTCCAATTGTGCCCGCGCGCACGTGCACAACCTGCACCACCTGCGCCACACGCGCCCGCATACACTTGCGCAGGTTGTGCCCGTGCGCAACATGCGCCACCTGCGCCTGCGTGCAACGCTCGCCACCGCGCGCCTGGCGCGCCATCTAGCCACGCCAACTAGCGCGCAACCTGCAGCGCAAGAGGCTCGCGCAACTTACGCACACTATGTGCCCAAAGACGATGCTGACATACTAAGTGCGCTAACAAAGAGGCTCGTGCAACGAGCGCCAACAAAACACCCCATGAGCCCGAGTCGCTAAACCCCTTATATGGAATTAAATTGAGCTTGGACAAAAAGCATGAATGCTTTAATAGTTGTCTTATCCTTACCTCCATGTAAAATCACCCACATGGTCCCCTCCTTAGGGTCACCACCCCATGTGCATCTCTCCATTCCTCAAGAGGAGTTATATTGAGATACACATGAGTTTTGCTAGCCAATGTGGGACTAAACTTACATGGTTTGTTTGAGAGCAAGCTCTCTACAACTCAAAGAAAGGAAAAAAAAAAGCTCCAACAAATATAAAATAAAATGTAAAAGTTTTCTTATTATAAAGCCATATTACTTTCTTCTAACGGGAATGCATGCTTCGTTTCATATTTAACGTGAGATGTTTAAAGTTTACTTTAAAATATTTCTTTAGATAATTTTCAGGAGCTAACACTTGTGTTATGATTCCTAATTGAAGACCAGCAATTTTCAGCATACTCTTCGGGTAACAGCATCAATTACAATCAACATAAGCTCGCCCTTCCCGATCTCATGCAAGTAATTTTTGCAGTCAACTTATCAAGAATGTTGGGTGTCATCACACCACCATCTCAATAGTACTAAAACCAAACTCCACGACGCAATGAATATTTGATTCACAATTTGTTCTCTTCCAAAAAGAAGAAACATAAATATATACAATTTAAATATAATACAATCAAACATACAAAATGGTGTGAAAAAAAACATAGAAAATGGACTACGTAAATGACTAGTGCCTCCAGTCCAAACTCCAGCCTACCCCAGCAGGTATCGCCTTTGGGTGCTCAAATATGAATCTTCAGATGTCATGAGGCAGCACACGAGAAGGTTATATGTATCTCTTTTCTTCTTCTCTCTAGCACGCAACCTTGTATGGTATTGGTAGAGGAAATAGCACACGATTTGCAAGTAAATTTGAAAGGTAATGGAAGTCCTTTTACAATTGAACAAAGAAGCCGATATCCGTCTTCATAATGAAGGGCTCTCATATGCCATCACATGCTTTCCTGAAGGAAGATGCTGCCCCCTCCCTCTCCTCTAGTTGACCAAGACCACTATATACCACAACCATCAAGTAGAATTAATGCTTCTGCAGCCATTTCGTGATACTGCATAACACAAAATAAAGTCAAGATAGAGATGAGACTAATATAGTGAATGCATCACCGAGTTATTGAGATGATAGTGTAGGCAAATACAACTATTGGCAGCTGCATGGTGCAATCCAAAAAGAATAAATGAGAGTACAAAAAGAACGCAGTGAAAGCATTTCTTCTTTGTACTTATTTTGATTATAAGCAAAATTAATTCGAACAACTGTGCTTGGGTATATTACCTCAATGAATTTGGTGATTAGCTGCTTTTTATCAAAAAAAAAATTCACAAAAACTCCCCTTTAAAATCTGAAGCTCTTGATCAACAGCTTGGCTTAAGGATCCAACACAACCAAAGGAGATCTTCAGAAACTAAAATAGGAACAAATATAAAATTAGGAGTCCTTTAAATTAAAACAAGAGCCATAAGGATTTCGTAAAATTAGGTTTGCTAGGGAAGGAGTCCATATCACATCCTTACAGCCCCTTTCCTCCATGCCGCAATTTTGAGTCTTCGACAACTAATTACTTTTATTGTCGTTTTTCCCATTTAGTTAATATCTTTGAAAATACTTTGAACTTCCATCTTTTAAGTTGGAATCACAACCTTTGGTTATCCGGATTGGAAAACGCAGTGTTTGGGGTCATGGGAGCCAGGACATAATTCCAGGAGAAAGGTAAAGTGGATCCAGTAATGGTGTGCTAATATTTTTCATACAAGTCAACAATATTTGACTGAATGATAACATAGTGATTGATACTATGGAGTGACCTTAAGTGTTAAAAACTATCAAAATGGCCAACATATCAAACACCTCAAAGTTAAACACTGCTTACAACCCATCGTACCCTGAACTTGTTATAAATGGTGTAATGTTTTAACTTGCTTACATTACATATAGTAAGAAAATCAGATGACCAGATACTATATAGTAGAGATAATGAGTAAGGTAATCTGTGCTGAATCAGATCATGTAGAGAATTTTAAGATATCTTATTGAATGGAATAACAACATATATATAGGTGAGGCTAGTCTCCTCTCCTATCATTCTAGCCAATGTGGGACTAAAGCCCAATAACACTCTATATATCAACACTCCCCCTCAAGATGGGCGAAAGATATTCACTAAGCCCATCTTGTCACATCCTCTCATCATGTTGATAGAACTAAGCCCCTTTGTCAGTCCGTCTGCTACCTGATCTTTGGTTGGAACATAGCCCAGCTCTAGTTCTCCTTTATCCAGTTTTTCTTTGATGAAAAATCTGTCAATCTCAATATGTTTGGTCCTGTCATGCTGCACTGGATTGTTGGCAATATTAATAGCTGACTGGTTGTCACACCATAGCTTCATCTTTGCTCCCTGGTCCAGCTTTAGCTCCGTCAGCATATTCTTCAACCACAACAGTTCTGTGACTCCCAAGGCCATAGCTCTATACTCTGCTTCAGCTGTTGATCTGGCCACTACTGACTGCTTCTTACTCCTCCAAGAGACCAAGTTGCCTCCTACAAATATGCAGTATCCCGATGTGGATCTCCTGTCGTCAGCACAGCTAGCCCAGTCAGAATCACAATAGCCCTCAATGCCTACGTGATTATTTCTTCTGAAGATCAGTCCCTTCCCGGGGGCTCCCTTCAAGTACCTCAGAATCTGGTACACTGCGTCCATGTGACCCTTCCGGGGGTCATGCATGTAGCGACTTACTACACTTACCGCAAAGCTGATATCAGGTCGAGTGTGGCTTAAGTAGATTAACTTGCCCACCAATCTCTGATATCTATCCCGGTCAACTGGTTCTCCAGCTTCAGCATCCAGTTTAAACTTCTGGTCTATCGGTGTCGTAGCTGGTTTACATCCCATCATCCTTGTTTCCGTAAGCAGGTCCAGTGCGTACTTCCTTTGAGAAAGAACGATTCCCTCATTATCTCGAGCAATCTCAATCCCAAGGAAGTATCGAAGGGGGCCAAGATCTTTCACCTCGAACTCCTTGCCAAGTTTTACTTTGAGTTGGGCGATCTCCTGCTCATCATTGCCTGTGATAATCATATCATCTACATATACTGCAAGCATGGTGATATGGCCTCCACTCCGTCTGAAGAAGACAGTGTGATCAGCATTGATCTGCTGATATCCCATCCCTATCATTGCTCTCCTGAACCTGTCAAACCATGCCCGAGGAGACTGCTTCAGTCCATAGAGAGACTTCTTCAGTCTGCAGACCTTGCCTTCTGTCTGTTTTGTGCCGAATCCTGGTGGTATCTCCATGTACACCTCCTCTACTAGATCTCCATGAAGAAATGCATTCTTCACATCCAGTTGGTGTAGCTTCCACCCTCCATTGGCTGCCAGGGAGATCAAGGTCCTGACAGTGCTCATCTTCGCCACTGGTGCAAAGGTCTCGTCATAGTCGATGCCGTACGTCTGACTGTATCCTTTTGCCACCAGTCGAGCTTTATAGTGCTCAACCTGTCCATCTGGGTTCTGTTTCACAGTAAAAACCCATTTACATCCAACTGCTCTTTTCCCTTCAGGCAGTCTCACCAGCTCCCAAGTGTGGTTCTTCTCAAGAGCTCCCAACTCCTCGTGCATTGCCGCTTTCCACTTTGGATCGTTCTTGGCAACCTGCCAATTGTTAGGTACAGTAATACTATCCAAAGATGCTATAAATGCTCCATGAGAAGAAGATATATGATCATAAGAAACAAACTTAGCAAGATCCCAACCATATCTGTCCGGAGGATTTCCCGCATTGCTGCGAGTAGTCCTTCGTGTAAGTAGTGGTATGGGAGACATCGGAGGAACGATATCACCTGAGGAGGGTGGTGGTGTAGATGAGGAGGATGGTGGTATAGGTGTCTCAGGAGTTGGGACAGGCGCAGGCAAGGGACTTGGCACTGACACTGTAGGTACTGGTCCTGTAGTCTGCTTGTTGTTTCTCCTGTTGTAGGTCAGTAACTCCCCCTGAGCCGTAGGTGTTACACTTCTCGTCTCCTCCCTCTGTTCCACTTCACCTTCATGTTCCTCCTCAACCGTGTCTCTATGCCAAACTTCTAAATCGGTTACCACCAGGTTCTCCAAGTTCTCTATCTCCCCCTCTCGCCTTATACTTGTAGTATGAGGCGTGTTATACGAAGTTCCATCCTGGTGGTAATATGGCTCATGCTCCCGGAAGTGGACGTCCATACTAACAAATTTCTTCTTCTCTACTGGACTCCAGCATACATACCCCTTCTGAGTTGCTGAGTAGCCCACGAAGATGCACTTGACTGCTCTAGGGTCAAGTTTTCCAACGAATGGTCTGTTGTCCTTCACAAAACACACACATCCAAACACCTTTAGTGGAAGTATTCCACTATTATTACCTTGTAATACTTCACATGGAGACTTCCATCCCAGGACTTTTGAAGGCATCCTGTTTATAAGTTGAGCTGCGGTCAACACCGCATATCCCCATAGGTGTTGTGGGACATTCATGTCAATCATCATACTTCTTGCGGTCTCCAGAAGATGTCGGTTCTTCCTTTCTGCTACTCCATTTTGTGCTGGTGTATATGCACAAGAGGTCTGATGCTGTATTCCATGTGCTGACAAGTACTCTGCAAGTGTCCTATTGGTATACTCCGTCCCATTGTCAGATCTCAGTATCTTCACCACTGCATTATACTGAGTCTGGACATATTTATGAAAGTCCCGAAAACAAGCAAATACATCACTTTTGTTCTTCATCAAATACAGCCAGGTGACACGAGATGCACAATCGATAAACGAAACAAAATACTTATACCCATTCATAGTGTTTGTAGCACATGGGCCCCAAACATCAGAATGAACTACCTCAAAGACTGAAGAACTCTTATGACCATTTCCAACATATGAACTCCTAGTAAGTTTTCCTAACTCACATGCATCACATACTAATTTCCTTTTATTTGATTTTGCATACATATCTGGATACAACTTATTTAGAGTATCAAAGGAAGAATGCCCCATCCTCCTATGATGAAGTATCAAAGTGTCTTCAGTCCTCTGCTGCAGCTCCTCCATTCCAGCCTTCTCTGCCATAGACACCAATGCTGAGTCCAGTCCGTCTTGATCTAGGTACCACAGTCCATCATGCCAAGTGCCAGTCCCAAGTCTTCGTCCCGTCCCTTTCTCCTGGAAGATCACCTTAGGAATATCAAAAGAAACAATGCATTTTAGTTGGAGAATTATAGAACTAATAGACAAGAGACTGACTGGGAAGGATGGAGCATGCAAAACATTGGATAACCTTACTGAACCCGTACAATTAACAGTACCCTTACCGACCACTGGTTGGAAAGTACCATCCGCAGTCTGAATGGTGTCTGTCGATGCTAGGTGAGTGTACGAGGAAAACTTACTAGCATTTTCGGTCACATGCCGAGATGCTCCTGAGTCGATAATCCAGTCTGACATTTTAAGGGAAGACATAGATGCAAGAGCGTGAGACTCGTCAGTACCTTCTGATGGATGGGCATACATAGCGGCGTTGCCTCTGAAGAATGGAGTGGATGCCTCCTCTGCTCCGCTCCTCCTGTCTCCTTCGATTGATGCTTTTTGCTTTCTCTCCAGCAGGTCCAGTAGCGCCTGATCCTCCTCAGTAAAGGCGTCGCCAGCTCCTCCATTCCCATCTGCCACCAGCAGGTTTGCCCGATAGCCTCCTCGACCGCCTCGTCGGCCTCCTCGACCACGTCCACGTCCAGCATATCCTCGTCCACGTCCACCACCTGAGTCTCCCTCCTTAGGTGGTTTGGTATAAGCATATCGATGGTGGCCCATCTCCCCACAGTTGTAGCACTGCCGATTCTGTTGCCAGAGCTCTCCCTTGGATCCTGTATCCCCCGAACCGGTAGCTGCTAGTGCTGACTTCACTTCGGGTAAAGCACCTGTCGATGATGCGCCTGTCCCTGTCTGTAATTTGATCCGCGTCTCCTCCTGAATCATGGCTGAGATAGCCTCCTCGAGACTAGGGATCTCTGGCTGGGCGAGGAGTAAGGCGGTCCTCTGTGTGAATGCTGCAGTCAGTCCTTTAAGGAATTTCATCGTCCTCTCCTGCAGACACACCTGTCTCTCCTTGCACTTTGGGTCCCCGCAGCTTGCCCGTTTGGAATGGTGATCATAATCCAGCCAGAGACGTTCCAACTCCGTAGCGTACTCCTGCACCGTCTTCTCGCCTTGTACGGTGTCGTCGATCTCCCCTTTTATCTGGAAAATCCGTAGATTGTTACCTATGCCATCATAGGTTCTTCTCAATTTCTCCCATACGTCTTTCACCATCTCAATGCCATCTACTGTGGAAGCAATAGACTGGACTAAGGAGTTGAGAAGCCAGATATAAATCACCATATGAGTGGATTTCCACTCGTCGCGTCCTGTCGAGCCCTCTTCCGGCTCTGTCTTCTCGCCTGTCAAGAATCCCTCCAGGTTCTTACCTGCAAGGGTTCTTCTCACCCGCCGTGACCAACTCAAATAGGTGGCTGGTCCATCCAACTTCAGATCTATGGAAGGTAGTTCCAACTTTGGCGGTGCTCGTGTCGTGCTTTCACCAGCTGACACCTTTATCAACTTCAGCAACGTCGCCACATCCTCAGCATCCAGCTTCTTGAGGATCTCCTCCATCGATGTTTCTTCTTGATCACGTCGCACTTGCTCCACGACTCACGTTCGTCCTCGTCGTCCTCTCCTAAATCCGAATATGTCTAATTTCATCGGATCTAGGGATCATCGACATCTCCTTGAGATAAATCTCAAGAACGAGCGTGAGGCTTACCTACACCGTAGGAGCTACAGGTGAAATGAATCTCAAGCTTAGGCTTACCTACACCGTAGGTGCCACAGATGAAATAAATCTCACGTACGGGCGTACCTACACCGTAGGTGCCCTAAAAGTGGTGTGCACGGAGGCAACCACGGCAGCGGCAGTAGCCGGCAGCAGCGCAGCGGCGCACCAGCACGCGGCAGCGGCGGCGGCGCAGCAGCGCGCGGCAGCGGCAGCGGCAGCGGCGCAGCAGCGCGCGGCAGCGGCAGCGGCGCAGCAGCGCGCGGCAGCAGCGGTGGCGTGGGGGGGGGGGACAAGATTAGGGTTAGGGTTGGGGTGGAAGTAGGTATTCTAAGCAAGTTTAGGCTCTGATACCATGTAGAGAATTTTAAGATATCTTATTGAATGGAATAACAACATATATATAGGTGAGGCTAGTCTCCTCTCCTATCATTCTAGCCAATGTGGGACTAAAGCCCAATAACACTCTATATATCAACAGATCACAAGCCAACTATGTAGTTAGAATTCTAGATACTGCAATAATCCGTTTATGACCTATGCCACCTAAAATGTCTAGAAAATTTACTTTAGCACCAATTTATAGTTTGATCAAGCAAGAAACTTCAAGATAACTTATTTCACTTTTTTTTTATCTCATCTGATATTCATGAAAAGGACTAAGGCTCAAGCAGTTTTCCTATTAATATATTTGATAGAAGAATCAAATAGTAGACTATATGTTTAAAAGAAGATTTTCCTGTATGAATTCCATGTAAAATAAAATGTCAAGGCTTTGTCACAACAATGTCAGGGTTAGAATCGTTCTTTGCCAGTTACAGCATATAGTAATTATCGGCATTCATGATATGACGACACATGCGCTTACCAAACATCAGTCCTGGCAAACATGTCTATACAATGAAAATATAATTGTTGTGTTGCTACCTGTGTTCACACTCGAGGTGTAAAAACATGGATTAAACTATTCGAGGATGATGTCCATGCAATTACCTGTTTCCAGGATAACCCATCTAGGAAATGGCTTGGATTATTCAGTTTAAGATGTGCAGACTCGGTTAAAATAGGCAATTCATACGATCAAGAAATCACTACATTTGAACAAATTTTAATGACTTATTGTTGAATCATCCTTCAGAATGATCAGTTATTCGGCTGTAAGAAATTGCAACCTCAGTCAACATTAACTTCCTGTGGGCTTATGGAAAGACTAATTTAAAATAGGTTCATCAAGAACTCAGACTTATTACTTGTTAATTCCTTATTATGTACATTCACATTGCAGTGTGTTCTTATTCTAATCATCTAATGGGTCACAACCGTAAGTAGGTTCCCCTACACAGTCCAACAGAATTCGCTTCTATGATAGATATAGAACTGCTAATGTTAGGTACGTCTAAAACTATAAGATTTGTTATAGGGTTAGCAATTTCGGGCAGAACAGTTGTCCCTCAAACTACTTGGCAGGCCATGTATACGTGTCGTCATTAAACATAACCATAATATGACAGCCCCCAAATGTATGCATCTCTGAGCTTCCAAGAAAAGGTGAGGCAAAGACATCCATATCAGAACCAAAACAAATGGAATTATCAATTTCGGTTCAGCCATTACACCATTTCTACCATGTCAGTTAAATTGTATTAATATTACATACCTGATATGAGTGTTCAAATTTAAATTTTCTATTCTCAAATTGTTCAAAACAAATCAAAAGGAACCAAGTTCTTTCAAGGCATCGATCTTCCATCCCTCGTAGCCTCTGTTATTCGGACTCGTCACTTTAAGGCAAAGTACCGTGTCGACCTGATATGGCACGGGTATGGGATCCGGATAGGATACTACAAGGTGATAAACGAACACAGGCAGATGAAGAAGAAGAAATTAGGGGATCTATATGCTTACCTAATTTACCTAAGCATGTTTTATAGCAGCAGTAGATCCTTCATGCTTTATTATATAGCTACTATTATTATATCTCGGGTGTAGTAGGCTCATATATAGAAAAACAAATTGGAAAAAAACATGGGAGCTGAAGGGACTTTTATTACTAAGGGTCTACTTGGATTGAGGGTTAAGAGGGTTAAGTGAGAGGAAGTTAAGTGAGGGGAAGATAAAACCATGTTTGGTTTGAGGGTGAGGGTTTAGGAGGAAGGGTTATAGAAGGTTAAGTGAGGGTTTATTTTACCCTCTTTTGTCCATTTTTTAACCCCCCCAAATCGGAGGGTTAACGAGGGTGATTGAGGAATTTTGTTTAAAAATTCATAAATATCCCTTATTTGTTTTATAAAAAATCATATTTGTTTCTCCATTTTTTCTTGTTCTCAACATGTTAATCTGTACCTTCCTAACTTCTGAATATATTTTGACAAGTTCTAATTAAAATTTCAATCAAATTTAATTTTATGACATGTAATAAGGTTATTTTGGTAACTATCATATTTTTATTAATTATCCTCTCACTCAAAACCTCCAATCCAAACAAGGTTCTATGTATTGACTCTACTCCGCCTCACTCTACTCCCTATCATTTAACCCCCACTTTACTCTGCTTTTTTTTCCCTCAATCCAAGCAGACCCTAAGGAGGCATTGCACCCCACTTAACTTCTGAATATATACCCTAAAATAAATAAAAATTTGAAACTACCCCTGCCTCCCTCTCTTTCCCCGTCCCTCGTCGGCGATGCACCCCCTCCTTCTCAGGCGATGCCCCTCACCCCCCTCTTCTCTCTGGCGATCGATGCCCCTCCCCCTGGTGCCTCCTCCGCCGGTACACGGCAGTAAGGGCGGGCGGTGGGAGGAGGGGGACGGCGAGAGGAGGCGGCGTGGGTGGGGCGGTCGAGGGAGCGACGAGAGGAGGGGGTATTGGAGGGGGGAGACGCGTGGGTGGGAGCAGCCGAGGGGGACGACGGGAGGAGGGGGCAATCCGGAGAGCAGCGGGAGGGGGTGGGGGGGAGGGGACAGATGGTGGGTGCAGTGGGGAAGAGAGATAGGGGAAGGATATTTTTGAAAAAAAAATAGGGTATCAAATTGTTAGAAAAAAAAATAGGGTATCAAATTGTTAGAAAAAAAAAGTTTAGGGTATCAAGTTAAAAAATAGTGATAGTTGAGGGTATCAAGTTGCAATTAAGCCATAGATTATTTGCCATCCAAATAGTAATTTAATCAAGCTAGCAATGAGAAATAGTGTTAGAAGTGAAAACAAGACGAACGAAAATACCAAACTTATAAAGAAATTAGGAAACCTCAAATATTGAGGTACTTTGAAGTACTTTAAGCTAAAGAGCTTCTGATGCCCCCGAATAGGATATTGCTATTTGGACCACGGTTTGTGATCGCTCTTTGGCCCGCAAGCCACGTGTCAGCATTTTATTGGTCCAAATTTTTTGTGGTAGGCCCAAGCTAGCAGGGGCAGTGGGCTGTTGACACATGGCGTGCAGGCCAAAACGCGTCAACCCTTGCATGCAAAAAAGTGTTTTTTTCCTCGAATAATTATTCCTCAATTTTTTTAGGGTTTAAGGTAGGCTATCCCTAGAGACAGAGAAACTATGTTGCACAGACACAAATGTGACAAGACACAACACAGGACATAAAAGGACTTAGTTTTCTACCGTGTCCGTGTGCATTTTATGGACACAAGAACACGACATTGAGAAACTAATAGAGAGAGTGAAAAATTCCTTTATTTTTATGCCCAAAAACCCTAAAATAAAAAATAAAAAAAATCCTCCAAAAAAAATGCCCTTCGTAACCAAAATAAACAACATTTTCAAAAAAAAGGTATGGAAATTTTGTGCTGACAAAATCAAAGAGCTTCTAGATGCCTCCATGAACAATTATTTCCTCAAATATTTCTAGGAACTAGGGTTAGGGTTTAAGGAAGGCTAACCCAACAGACATATGCTGGACAGAGAAGACATGGACACAAAAAAGAATTTTGCGTGAATTGGAGTATCTATGAGTGACTGTGTCGTGTTCAGTATATATCTGACGCGGCACAGCACATTTATTCTTAAGAGGGAAAAAAATATGGGGTTACGATTCAAGTAAGGAAAAAAAGGATTGGCTAACTAACTGATAGGTGCTGATTTGAAGAATACACTGAGCTGAGAACAGTTAGTTGTGAACAGTTGGTTCCCGCCGCATCTTCTTTTCAAACTAATTGGTGCTCAGAGCACAGGATTAGTTACAGCCACTGTAAGTTCCATATATAAGGAATGAGGGAGAGGAATGGTATGGAAAAAGTTGATCTTCTTTTCTCAGTTTTAGTTGCTTGACTATTGTAGCCATTGTAATTTCCATTCCAGTAATAAATCTCTCCAAACCCTAGTTCCTAATTGCCTTTCAATTGCCTTCTTCTTCGAGTTCCTTTGATTGTAGAACCATCATCATGGCGAATCGGCTCAGAAACACGCCGTCCCCGAATCTATTAGGAAGGGTCCCTAACAATTTGGTATCAGAGCTCCAAGATCCCGTGGTAGTCACCATTGAAGAACATAGCTCAAGCTGCCATGGATCTCTGCATGGATCGGGGTGAAGTTTCTACTGAAGCGAGGGTACAATCCATGGAAGGTAAATTCCTTCAACTCAATGACAAAATGGATCGAGTCTTGGGGGAATTGTCTAGATCTAGGCGAGATATTGAGTTGCTGAGTGCTCATGTTGGTATAAACAACATTATTCAACCTTCCACCACTTCCACTTCCCAGATCTACAATTCTACTCCCAATGGTCCACCAAATGAAACAGGAACGACGAACCCATGTTATTGCCCAAAACCCTAGAACTTCAGCACTAACCATCCAAATCAGAGCCCTAGAGGTGCCTGCCAGTAGACCACCATATATATACTCTGATGTCCAACTCTTCTTATATGCCTCCACCAAATTCCCTTTCCACACTACCAATTCCAGAAACGGGAGCCTAGCCCGCTAACCACACCAATCATCAAAACCAAGGTTGGGGACAACCTACACTGAGACTGAAGATACCTGACTTTGATGGGTTATCTGATGTGGAAGACTGGATATATAGTGTGCCAGATCAGGGGGGCCGAGTAAGGGTATGCTCAGTTCAGATGAAGGGCATTGCTACTTGTTGGGTCGATTGGATCATGAAGGTTGGGGGGAGGGTCTCTTGAGTTGGGGAAGAATTTTGTCAATCCCTTAAAATAGAATTTGGACCAACCCAATTCACTGACCATGTAATCGAACTGAATTAAGTTGTTGAAACAAGAAGGGATAATACATACAGGAATATGATCCTCAATTCCAAAAATTGTCCAAGAAGGTGCAGGGAATTAATGAAGCATGTTTAGTAAGTCAGTACATGGGAGGCTTGAGAGAAGAAATTAGATATGAGGTGCAGATTACAAAACCAACTACACTACCTGATGCCATGCAGATGGCAAGGCTCTATGAGGCGAGTCAATAGCTATCAAAAGAAGCTATAAAAGTGGGAAAATGAGCACACACAAATCCAACCAACTCGTATCAAAATAATGAGGCTTCAAAAGGGGAACACCCCTAACTGCAGTAAGAGAAAAACCAATTGTTAATGTGAAGATAACATGCATGTTCCATATCTCCCAGTGAGATAGTTACAAGGAAATTCTGGAAATTAAACAATAAAAACAACGGAAGTTTTCTATGCGAAAAAAATATTTATCGGGTTTTCTATGCGAAAAGCCTTGACACTGGCAATTCTGGAAATTAAACAATAAAAACAACGGAAGTTTTCTATGCGAAAAAAATATTTATCGGGTTTTCCTCCAGAGAAAGATCAGAGAGCAGAAATTTGATCAAAAAATGATCTTGCTTCGATTTCGGAATTGAAAATTTTCCATCTAGAAAAAGAAAGAAAACCTAGAAAAATAAGAGAGGGATTGAAGGAAGAGAGGGTAACCAAGTTTTTTTATTTTTAAATTGCAATCAACAAAGTTAAGACAGTCAAATCTCCAATAAATTTAAAACAATCTAATTCAAAATCAAATCCTGGTCCAACTTACATTGTGGTCTACAATCTATACCTAATGAAATTTAACTGATCACAAATCTAATCTGATTTTATTTAATTAATTTGTAATCATAATTTGAATCAAACTAGCGACCATCAGTTAATTTTATTTGCTTTCGTAAGCAAACTGCATAAATGGAAAAAACAAAATCCTTGATTGAGAAATATGTATATGTATGTTTCCTATAATAGGATAGGGAAATCATACCATACACGGATCCAACTAAATCCTGGTCCAATTCATATACGGATCCAACTAGAACCAGAAGAGCCTAGGGAAAAAAAACCATATATAGCAACCCCTACCCCTTATAAATATATCCCCCTTCGCCTCTTTTATTTTCCATCTTTTTCCTCCAAACCAAACCAAAATCTCTCTTTAAGTTTCCAATCCTTCCTTCTTCTTTTTTCCTCCTAATTACTAATTACAATGGCTTCTTCTTCTGAAGAATTAGCGAAGAAGAAGATGATTACCTTGAGGAGTTTCGACTTACAGGAGTTCAAGGTGGAGGAGGTCGTGGCAATGGAGTCCGAAACAATCCGTCGTATAATCGAGGACGGATGTACTGAAAACGGGATCCCCGTCCCCAACGTCGACGGCAAGATACTCTCTAAGGTCATCGAGTACTGCAAGAAGCATGTCACATCTTCTTCTTCTTCTTCTGAGGACCTTAGGACTTGGGATACCAGGTTCATCGAAGTCGACCAGGCCACCCTCTTCGATCTCCTCATGGTGAGGGTCATCTCTTCTTATTTAATAAGGTCTATTTTCTTTTAAATCTTTCCACTGCATATTTATTTGCTTTCACTTTCAGGCTGCAAATTATCTCGAAGTCAAAGGACTCTTGGATATAACATGCCAAAGAGTTGCTGACATGATCAAGGAAAAAACTCCAGAGCAGATTCGCGAGATGTTCAATATTAAGAATGATTTCACTCCCGAAGAAGAGGAAGAGATCCGAAGGGAGAACCAATGGGCCTTCGAATGAACATTAATTGTTGCTAGTCACTATAGTTAGTTTCCGTCTTTTATGAAAAAGTAGGCAAATTAAGACGTCCTATATTTATATATTCTAGCATTAGATTTTCTAATCTGTGTACTTTTAGGAAAAAGTATTGCAGTATTTTTGTTTACTAGAAACATTTGATTGATTTATATCTGAATTCAAAATTTTAATTATGTGTATAAGGATTGGAACTTTGGATCCTTTTGTTAATCGTTCTGTTCCTTGAACTCTTTATTTCATTCTTGCCAATATGGAAGAGCTAAAGAAATTCTTTCATTATTGCCAATCAATCAAAGTTCTAATTATATGTCTAAGGATCCAAAATAATCTTTATTTCATTATTTTCTAAATTAGCTTGGGGAATTTTCCTAACAGAATTACTCTACAGGATCTAAGAATCTTCTCATACTCGTTATGGAACACTACTAGTCTACTAGCTAATGTTAACTACAAACAATATTACTTCCAGAGCTGATAACATAATTTCCTTTTAAATCTAATACTAGATGATAATAACTAAGAAAGCCCTTTGATTTCGTAGATGATATCAATATTGCTCATACAAAAAAGAAAAGAAAATAAGTGTGGCTGGATATATAACTTAATCAAAATTCTGCTAACCCTCTAGAATTTCAAGTCAAGATCCGATCAAGTGACAACTTGAAGAGTAAAGCAAGCACTCTCAAATCCTTAGGTACCAAAATTCACATCGTCGGCGGACAAGAACATAAATACAATAGTCAGACTAGTCCCCTTTCTCATTTACAATGGGATCAATGGTCCATGTATATATATTGTTGTGCATGCGAGCACCAAGACGATCCAAAAGAAGAAACCAAAAATTAATACGTGCAACAAAATAATGCAAGAACAAAGTAAAAAAAACACAAATATGGTAACGCAGTTCGGCAAAGCCAACGTCCGCGGAGTAGCAAGAACTACTCAAATCACTCTAGCAATGGAGGTTACAAAGGTACAAAAGAGCTCCCAAACTCTTACAAATGGAAGCTCACAAAATACTACAAAGCTTAACAATTTACATATCATATGATTGTTGGAATTATTCAATAATTAAGGGGCCACACATGTAAAATTAATTGTGTTTGGGCTATCTAAATAATTAAGCCAAATTAAAGTGGTCTATTTGAAAATTGGCTTAAGGGTATAATTGATTATTATAGCAAAGAAGCCAACAAACGTCATAATTTTTTCTTATTAAATTCTTATTGGAACTATTGTTGTGAATTTGAATTTCCCAAAATGCATGAAGCAATGGAACTCAATTTTGTATCTGAGCTGCTGCATGTGCCTTGTTATATATGAAATAATGGATTTCAAATCATCAACAAATAAAAGAAAAGATAGGAATAAGTGATGTCAAATCCCATATCTATTTTTAGAGAGATGTAAAAGTTTTACAGTAAAATATAAAATATAAAAGCATGACAAAATATTTTTGGAACATGACAGTTTCGGTAAAATATTGTTAATCCCTGAGCGTGAATATCAGAAGAAAACTCTTGTGATTAGATTGCAGCACTTCAACAGAAGGTGCAAAACAGAAATCCTTGGAGGATTCTGAAAACAAAAAATCTTTGAAGATTTTCTTAAAGGTGACAAACGAGAAATCTAAAAAGATTTTCGTAATCGGAGAAAGCCTGCTGGAGTGTTTAGAACACCGGCGCTCAAAGCTAGATCTGCCCACACGGTCAGCTTCCAGGAACCAGCAAATTCAAAAGAACTCTGGAACGCTCTGCCAATCTGCTCACGGACGGACTCCTCGAAAAACTGAGAACTCACAAGTTAGGCCTACGCAGAAGCTCTCTCTTCTCTCTCTGTGAAAAATTTCGTCAAAATGTACTTCTTTTGAAAGAGAAGAGAGACTATATACATAAGCTCTCTATGTAACTGCCCAGATCCGGAATGTGCGCGACGTTTGAATCTCAGATCCGAAATTATCGGATCTGTTATCGTACGTTACGAAACGGTTCAGTTACAACCTGCGCGCCACTGAGCGCCAACATGCGCGAGCACCTTGTTGCGCCACTGCGCATATGGTTGCGCGCGCCTAACGTTCAGCGCTCAATTGCGCAAGAGCGCGTGCGCACCTGCGCCAGTCGTGCTCACGCGCACGTGCGCAACCTGCGCCACCTACGCCACACGCGCCCGCGCGTACTTGCTCAACTTGCGCCACCTGCGCCTGCACAAAACGCTCGCACCGCTCGCCACCGCGCGCCATCTGGCCATGCCAACTGGCACGCCATCTGGTCGCGCAACCTGGCGCACAACCGACAGCACAAGAGGCTCGTGCAACTTAAGTGCACTATGCGTCTAGCGACGATGCTGACGTGCTAAGTGCAAAGTGCACCAAAAAAACGCCACATTAAGCCTCATGAGCCCATGAGCTCGAGTCCGAGTCCGAATCGTTAAGCCCCTTCGGGGCTTAGCCCATATGGAATTAAACTGAGCTTGGCCAAAAAGCATGAATGCTTTAATAGGTGTCTTATCCTTACCTCCATGTAAAATCACCCACATAGTCCCCTCCTTAGGGTCACCACCCCATGTGCATCTCTCCATTCCTCAAGAGGAGTTATATTGAGATACCCATGAGTTTTTCTAGCCAATGTGGGACTAAACTTACATGGTTTGTTTCAGAGCAAGCTCTCTACAACTCAAAGAAAGGAAAAAAACTCCAACAATCTCCCACATATCTCAATATATGTATAGGGTTGAGCGTTCCCCACAGTAACTGTACATTCTACATTAGGATAGATGTCGCTGAAGACTTGAATCTTTCCGCTTGGGTTAAACAACAGTATAATACAAGAATGGACTAAGCCTTGAATTCTGCACCACAGCTGCTATTCTTCCCACTCACAAAATGTAGTTACTTGTGCTTCTGGCTGCATATTAAAGGCCCTGTGCCAGCCTGGTTTCAGTATATAATTTTTGGCGTCTACAAGTTTACCCTCAAGAGACGGCCTGATATCTCTATCCATTCACTATAGGTGAGTTCTTTATTAAAGAGACATGGCATGAATCCTTGCGCTTCCTTTGTGGTGCTACGCTGCTATGACATGGACTAAAGCCGAGGCATTACCCCTACCAGAAATCTCATCGTAGTGTCATACTACTGTAGCATGAGGTCACAACCTCTTTGTAGTGCCATACTACCCAGCATGAAGCCTTAGGCTCCCTTGTGGTGTTTCTCCGCAACGACATGGCTTGCAAGGCCGAGGCTTTATCCCTATCTGGGTACCTCATCGTAGTGTCGTGCCACTGTAACATAAGGAATACCTCCCATTTGTAGTGTTGACTATCCCTCTTTAGTTTTATCATACATCATTAAGCTACCTGCCTATTTGCGGTACTATATACGCTGCTGTGACTTGTCTCACAAAGCCGAGGCATTACCCCTAACCGGGAATCTCATGGTGGAGTCACCCCACTGTAGCATGGAGTTACACTCCTTGTAGTGCTGCACTACCGTGCTTCTTGTAAAGCACACCATGCATTCACTCTGTCTAAGAACTCATTAAGACGTTTAAGCCATCCTCATCACAGGATCCATTTTTTGCAGAAAACACATAGTAGACAACAGTGGTTATGGTTTCACAGCCCTTCCATGTTCTCAAGAACAAGTACCCACTGTTACCTGATAGTTTTCCAGTCAATGGTCCTCCCTTGAACCAAAAGTTAGGTGTCTAGCAGATTTCTCTTTGAACTAATAACATAAAACTTTATAATAGGATTAGAAAGACATACTATCAGAATGCCTTGAAGCCCATCTTTCCTGCTATGTCTTCGACCAGCTAGCGCTTGAGGCCCTTCGTGAATGGATCCGCCAGGCTCTCCTGACTCCGAACATCGATCAATGTAATTATACCTCTCTTGATGAGATCGTTCACTGTCCTGTGCTTTAACCGCACAGTTCTCTTCTTCCTGTTGAAGAGATTATTTGATGCCACCGCCGCAGTCGCCTGGTTGTCATAGTATATCAGAATTGCCGATATCTGCACTCCAACCACTAGAAGATCATACATGAGCTCCCGAAGCCACTCTGCTTCACCCGCTGCGGTATCAAGTGCAAAGAACTTAGATTCCATAAATGACCGCGAGAGCATAGTCTGCTTCTTCGACTTCTGCGATATAGAAGCTCCACCCATTGTGAAAATAAATCCACTTGTGGACCTCTTGCTCTCCAACTCTGAGCACCAGCTGGCATCACTGAAGCCTTCTACTACCGGCGGCTCTCTGCTGAAGTACAATGCATATGTCTGAGTCTTCTTGAGATATCCCATAACACGCTTCACAGCTTTCCAATGCTCAACGCCTGGATTGCTAGTGAATCGACTCAGCATTTCCACGGTAAAAGCTATGTCAGGCCTAGTAGCAGTAGTAGCATATATTAAACTCCCGATGACGCTAACGTACTCCAATTGCCTGATGCTTTCCTTCGAGTTTGGCTCCAGCTTCTGGGTACTTCGGTACGGTGTATCAATTATAGGAAGATCATGATACCCGTATCGAGTGAGCATCTTCTCAATGTAATGAGACTGTGTCAGTGCCAATCCAGTGTCTGTCCGGATGATCTTGAGTCCCAAAATAACATCAGCATCCCCCAAGTCCTTCATAATAAACTTTGTCGAGAGGAACTTCTTTGCCTCCGTGACACAGCTTATATCCGTACCCAGGATTAGCATGTCGTCCACGTATAGACAAACGATGAATCCTCTTCCATCAGCAAATTTTGTACAGACACATTTGTCTGTTTCGCTGTCCCTGTAGCTATTTGACCTTATAACTTTGTCAAACTTCTCATGCCATATTTTGGAAGCTTAATTTAAACCGTAAAGAGATTTTACCAACTTATAGACTTTGTCTTCAAGACCTCTGACGATAAATCCTTCTGGCTGTTGCATATAAATCTCTTCGGTCAACTCGCCATTCAGGAATGTCGTTTTCACATCCATCTATTGTATCACCAGCTTGTGTATTGCTGCAAGAGCAATTAACAATCTGATGGTTGCTATCCGGACTACTGGAGCATACGTGTCAAAGTAGTCAATCTCCTGCTTCTGAGAAAATGCCTTGGCCACTAGCCTGGCCTTAAACTTGTCAATGGTTCCATCAGCTTTCATCTTCTTCTTGAAGATCCACTTACATCCGATGGGTTTTGCTCCTTCGGGTAAATCAACCAACACCTAAGTGTTATTGGAGGTGATTGAGTCAATTTCATTGTCTATCGCCTCCTTCCAGAAGACAACATCTCTGGTCTTCATCGCCTCATCAAATGTAAGCGGATCTGCTTCCACATGATAGGTGATGAAGTCATCTCTGAAGTTCTTCGGCTTCCTTGCTCACTTTGTTGACGGATCAACGAGTTCTAGTTCAATTATTGTCTCCTTACCAACAACTTCATCTTGAACTACTGGCTCATTCTTTTCAGTCTCCTTTGCATCTTCATCATTCTCCAGAATATCTGTAAGAACAATGTTTTAGTGCCTTGCAAACTTGTCTTCAAAGTATTCAGCATCGCAAGATTCGATGATGTAATTTGACTCAATATCAAGAAATCTTCGAGCATCACTCTTTTCGGCATACCCCAAGAAGATCATCTTCATAGTCCTTGTCCCCAGCTTCTGAATCTTCAGATCTGGGAGCTTCACATAAGCCAGACACCCCCACACGGCATACCCCAAGAAGATCGTCTTCGTAGTCCATATCCCCAGCTTCTGAATCTTCAGATCTGGGAGCTTCACATAAGCCAGACACCCCCACACTCAAATGAGATTCAAGTTAGGTCTGACTTTGAACCAGAGTTCATGAGGAGTTATATCTAAAGTTGCATATGGCACTCTATTCAGAATGAAAGTGGTCATCAATGCAGCTTCTTCCCAGTAGCATTTTGGAAGACCCGTAGTTAGCAGCATTGAGTTCATCATTTCTTTCAACGTTCGGTTCTTCCTCTCTGCTACTCCGTTAGATTGAGGAGAATACGGAGCAGTAGTCTCGTTGATGATTTCATGTTCTTTACAGAACGATGCGAATTCATGAGATCGATATTCTCCGCCACGATCACTTCTTAGCCTCTTGAGTTGTTGTCTATTTTGCCGTTCACCCTCGGCCGTGAACTCCTTGAACTTTTTGAACGCTTCATCTTTAGTTTTGAGCAAGTAGACGAATGCGTACTTAGAGAAGTCATTGATGAAGGTTATAAAATACTTCATCACAGCCTTTGTAGAGAATTATTTGAAGTCACAGATATCGGAGTGCACCAACTCTAGTAGATCTGTGCTTCGATTGGCCCAATAAAAGGGTTTTCTAGTGATCTTTGTCTGAGCACATACTTCACACTTCTCTATCTTACCCTCACATTTGGAGATAAGTCCTAGGCTAGATATTTTATGTATTCTTTTATAATGAACATGTCCTAGCCTATTATGCCACAACTCAAGAGAATAATCAGAAAGAGCGACGACATTTATTTTATTTGACTGGTTTACAAGCTGAATTTAATTTATACATCCCTTCGGTTTGAAAAGCCTTTCCGAAGTATGTTTTCTTTTTGGACATGACCATCTGACCAGCATTGATGTCCATCCTCAAGCCTGCGTTGCTAAGCAGGCTCCCAGAGATCAGGTTCTTAGCAATCACCGAAACATGCTTCACACCTTAAAGCGTTAGAGTATTCCCAGAAGTGAGTTTCAGCTCCACAGTCCCGATTCCCAGAACTTCAGCTTGGGCCTGATTCGCCATGACAACTTTATCAGAAGTTGGCTGGTACATGACGAACCATTCCTTGCCAGAACAGATATGGCACGTCGCACAAGTGTCTATCCACCAGTCAGAGTCAGCCTCCACAGCTGTAACCTGAGTGATCATAGCAACAATGTTAGAAACCAATGAAATCTAACTAGGCTCACCTTGCTCTGATTGTTTGGGCTTGGATTTGCATTCACTCTTGTAGTGGCCCTTCTTGCCACAGTTGAAGCAAGTCACGTGGGACTTGGACTTCTGCTCCTTGAACGAAGGACCCTTCACTTTCAGATTAGTGGAGTCCTTTTTGTGATGAGAATTTGCATGCTTCCCCTTGAACTCTCTTGTCTGCACCAAGTTGGCCTTAGCTAGTTGTTTGGACAGAGAGTCCATCTTCTGTTGAGATCGCATCTCGTCCTCAATGTGGATCTCTTGTAGGAGATATTTCAAGCTAATGTCCAGCTTCTTTCGATACATTCTAACGTAGAAATTGCTCCATCCAGCAGAAAGTTTCGAAACAATCCCTATAACGACAAATTTCTCGACGATGGGCATTTTCTTGTCATCCAGCTTCTGGCGCAACTTCAAGAATTCATTCACCTGAGGTAGCATCGCCTTCTCGTCTTCGAAGAGACCCTTGTGGTACTTCTCGATGATAAAGATTTTGGACCTGTTCTCGTCATCTTTATAGAGCTTTCCTAAAGACTCCCAGATTTCTTTGGCCTTCACCTTCTTAGAATAGGACTATGCCAAAGAATCTTCCATGGAATTGAGAATCAGTAGTTTGCAGATGCTATTTTCTCTCTTCTATTTATTCTGCTTGACATGTGCAGCAGCAACAGCGTCAGCAGTACCACCTTGTGGAATCGTCGGTTCATCTTCAATTAACACATGGTCGACGTCCACGAGTTGAAGATTAAGGGTGATCTTGCTCTTCCAGATCTAAAAGTGTTCTCCGTCGAATTTCTCCAACTTATTAAAGCTGGTATCGATGAGAGAGGCACGAGAGTTTTCCATCTTCTAATCTAGCTTTGAGATTGTTAATCCATGGGCGTGAATATTAGAAGAAAACTCTTGTGATTAGATTGCAGCACTTCAACATAATGTGCAAAACATAAATCCTTGGAGGATTCTGAAAACAAAAAATCTAAGAAGATTTTCTTAAAGGTGACAAACGAGAAATCTAAAAAGATTTTCGTAATCGGAGAAAGCCTGCTAAAGTGTTTAGAACACCGAAGCTCAAAGCTAGATCCACCCACACGGTCAGCTTCCAGGAACCAGCAAGTTCAAAAGAACTCTGGAACGCTCTGCCAATCTGCTCACGGACGGACTCCTCGGAAAACTGAGAACTCACAAGTTGCGCCTATGCAGAAGCTCTCTCTTCTCTCTCTGTAGAAAATTTCGTCAAAACGTACTTCTGTTGAAAGAGAAGAGAGACACTATATATAAGCTCTCTCTGTAACTGCCTATCCGGAATGTGCGCGACGTTTGAATGTCAGATCCAAAATTATCAGATCTGTTATCGCACGTTACGAAACGGTTCAGTTACAACCTGCGCGCCACTGAGCGCCAACGTGCGCGAGCACCATGTTGCGCCACTGCGCATATGGTTGCGCGCGCCTAGCGTTCAGTGCTCAAGTGCACAAGAGCGTGTGCGCACAGTGCGCACCTGCGCCAGTTGTGCCCGCGCGCACGTGCGCAACCTGCACCTCCTGCGCCACACGCGCCCGTGCGCACTTGCGCAAGTTGTGCCCGCGCGCAACATGCGCCACCTGCGCTTGCGCGCAACGCTCGCCACCGCGCGCCTGGCGTGCCATCTGGCCACGCCAACTGGCGCGCAACCTGCAGCGCAAGAGGCTCGCGCAACTTAGGCACACTATGTGCCTAACGACGATGCTGACATGCTAAGTGTGCTAACAAAGAGGCTCGTGCAACGAGTGCACTAGGCGACAATGCTGAGATGCTAAGTGCAAAGTGCGCCAACAAAATGCCCCGTGAGCCCGAGTCTGAGTCGCTAAACCCCTTATATGGAATTAAATTGAGCTTAGCCAAAATGCATGAATGCTTTAATAGGTGTCTTATCCTTACCTCCATGTAAAATCACCCACATGGTCCCCTCCTTAGGGTCACCACCCCATGTGCATCTCTCCATTCCTCAAGAGGAGTTATATTGAGATACCCATGAGTTTTTCTAGCCAATGTGGGACTAAACTTACATGGTTTGTTTGAGAGCAAGCTCTCTACAACTCAAAGAAAGGAAAAAACTCCAACAACTATAAAATAAAATGTAAAAGTTTTCTTATTATAAAGCCATATTACTTTCTTCTAACGGGAATGCATGCTTCGTTCAGATTTTACGTGAGATGTTTAAAGTTTACTTGTGTTATGATTCCTAATTGAAGACCAGCAATTTTCAGCATACTCTTCGGGTAACAGCATCAATTACGATCAACACAGGCTCGCCCTTCCCGATCTCATGCAAGTAATTTTTGCAGTCAACTTATCAAGAATGTTGGGTGTCATCACACCACCATCTCAATAGTACTAAAACCAAACTCCATGACGTAATGAATATTTGATTCACAATTTGTTCTCTTCCAAAAAGAAGAAACATAAATACATACAGTTTAAATATAATACAATCAAACATAGAAAATGGTGTAAAAAAACATAGAAAATGGACGTCTACGTAAATGACTAGTGCCTCCAGTCCAAACTCCAGCCTACCCCAGCGGGTATCGCCTTTGGGTGCTCAAATATGATCTTCAGATGTCATAAGGCAGCACACAAGAAGGTTATATGTATCACTTTTCTTCTTCTCTCTAGCACACAACCTTGTATGGTATTGGTAGAGGAAATATCACACGATTTGCAAGTAAATTTGAAAGGTAATGGAAGTCCTTTTACAATTGAACAAAGAAGCCGATATCCGTCTTCATAATGAAGGGCTCTCATAAGCCATCACATTCTTTCCTGAAGGAAGATGCTGCCCCCTCCCTCTCCTCTAGTTGTCCAACACCACTATATACCACAACCATCAAGTAGAATTAATACTTCTGCAGCCATTTCGTGATACTGCATAACATAAAATAGTCAGGATAGAGATGAGACTAATATAGTGAATGCATCACCGAGTTATTGAGATGATAGTGTAGGCAAATACAACTATTGGCAGCTGCATGGTGCAATCCAAAAAGAATAAATGAGTACAAAAAGAACGCAGCGAAAGCATTTCTTCTTTGTACTTGTTTTGATTGTAAGCAAAATTAATTCGAACAACTGTACTTGGGTATATTACCTCAATGAATTTGGTGATTAGCTGCTTTTTATCAAAAAAAAAATAATAATCACAAAAACTCCCTTCTAAAATTTGAAGCTCTTGATCAACAGCTTGGCTTAAGGGATCCAACACAACCAAAGGAGATCTTCAGAAACTAAAATAGGAACAAATATAAAATTAGGAGTCCATATTAAATTAAAACAAGAGCCAATTTGGGAAGGATTTCGTAAAATTATGTCTGCTAGGGAAGGAGTCCATATCAAATCCTTACATCCCCTTTCCTCCATGCCGTAATTTTGAGTCTTCGACAACTAATTGCTTTTATTGTCCTTTTTCCCATTTAGTTAATATCTTTGAAAATACTTTGAACTTCCATCTTTTAAGTTGGAATCACAACCTTTGGTTATCCGGATTGGAAAACGCAGTGTTTGGGGTCATGGGAGCCAGGACACAATTCCAGGAGAGAGGTAAAGTGGATCCAGTAATGGTGTGCTAATAATTTTCATACAAGTCAACAATATTTGACTGAATGATATCATAGTGATTGATACTATGGAGTGACCTTAAGTGTTAACAACTATCAAAATGGCCAACATATCAAACACCTCAAAGTTAAACACTGCTTACAACCCATCATACCCTGAACTTGTGATAAATGGTGTAATGTTTTAACTTGCTTACATTACATATAGTAAGAAAATCAGATGACCAGATACTATATAGTAGAGATAATGAGTAAGGTAATCCGTGCTGAATCAGATCACAAGCTAACCTTGTAGTTAGAATTCTAGATACTGCAATAATCCCTATAGCAAAAATAAATAAAAATAAAAACAATGACAAAGAAGTCGGATCCGTTTATGACCTATGCCACCTAAATTGTCTAGAAATTTTTCTTTAGCACCAATTTATAGTTTGATCATGCAAGCAACTTCAAGATATATTAACTTATTTCACTTTTTTTTATCTCATCTGATATTCATGAAAAGGACTAAGGCTCAAGCAGTTTTCCTATTAATATATTTGATAGAAGAATCAAATAGTAGACTATATGTTTAAAAGAAGATTTTCCTGTATGAATTCCATGTAAAATAAAATGTCAAGGCTTTGTCACAACAATGTCAGGGTTAGAATCGTTCTTTGCCAGTTACAGCATATAGTAATTATCGGCATTCATGATATGACTACACATGCGCTTACCAAACATCAGTCCTGGCAAACATGTCTATACAATGAAAACATAATTGTTATGTTGCTACCTGTGTTCACACTCGAGGTGTAAAAACATGGATTAAACTATTCGAGGATGATGTCAATGCAATTACCGGTTTCCAGGATAACCCTGTAGGAACCCTAGAGGGGGGTGAATAGGGTAAAGCTAGCTAATCAAGCACTTAGCACAAGCTAATTGGCAATTTAAAAATATAAGTGCAAGAGAAGAAGCAATAACAATACCGACACCCGATGTATCCTGGTATCCTCCCTAGAGGCAATCCAGTCCCGGAACTCTTTCCGAATTTAATCCACTATTTGAGCAAATAGTTACACACGAGTTTGGATCCGAAGAACTTGCCAACTTCTTACACGAGAGCTTTAATCCGAAGGCCTCTCCGACTTCAACCGAGAGTTTGGATACGAAGACTCCCCAACTTCAACCGAGAGTTTGGATACGAAGACTCTCCAACTTCAACCGAGAGTTTGGATACGAAGACTCTCCAACTTCAACCTTTCACAATAGGTTTTGATCTCCTTATACAATAAGATGAAGATCTCACTTTTCAACTCAATAACTCTAACACAATTTGTGGATGGCAAAGGAAAGCTTTGTAGAGTTGTTTGTGGATAGGCTTTGGTGGTTTAGAAATTTTTAGGCTCAAACCATCAACCTTGAATGAAGGGGTTCAAGGCTATTTATAACCAAAGCATTGAAAAGAGCTCAAGGCAACTTTTCAGTCCGCGAACCGGCATACCGCCGGTATGATCCGGCATACCGGCGGTATACCGGTCTGGAATGCAACGGCTAGAAATATAGCCGTTGGGATCATTAATTGCTCGAATTTTCGACCGTTGGAATTTCAACGTTACTGAACCGGTATACCGTCGGTATGATCCGGTATACCGTCGGTATGCCGATTTTGTGGACAGAAACTTTCTGTGAACAAAATCGGTATACCGCCGGTATGCATCGGTATACCGTCGGTATGCCGGTTTTCATCCGAAAATGATCCTGGGCTGGTTTCTACCCTAGATTTCGATTTTGCCATCCATTTCTTGTGTTTACAATTATTCCTAAGACTCATTACAGACTCCAAATATACTGTAGCAGGTGCAGGCTTCTTCAGAGTCTTGAAATGATGATGGCATGGCTTGGCTTCTTCCTTTGATAGGTGCTGGCTTTTTCCCTTGGCTTTTTTCCCGGTGCGTGGCTCCAGAGATGTCGTCGGGTGGTTCAGAAAAATCTTGTGGGATCCATCGTCTTTGGCCCACCATGATTTCTTCATTGCATATGTCCACATTGATCTTGCTTATTGCTTTTCTGCATGTACATGTTAGACGAACAAAGCAATATACATAGTAGCAACTATGATAGGTTTAATGCACATTAGGACAATGCTGAGTTTAAGTATAAGTGCTAAGGCGATAGCATAAATATTAGTGATATCATAATGATTAAACTTAATTGAATGACCACAATCAAACACATAGTTTTGATTTTGGCAACCCGATTAAATTTAAGATAGATAAGCTCATATCACTAAAATGTAAACCAATAGGCATATATCACCAAAGGTATAAGTATAAGTAGAAATGCTATAGCGATAGTATAAAGATTAGTGATAATGATATGCTAAACTTAACATATTAACCATATTCAAAAACATGATACAATCATTGGGCCAACAAACCCATCTAGGAAATGGCTTGGATTATTCAGTTTAAGATGTGCAGACTCGGTTAAAATAGCCAATTCATACGATCAAGAAATCACTACATTTGAACAAATTTTAATGACTTATTGTTGAATCATCCTTCAAAATGATAAATTATTCGGCTGTAAGAAATTGCAACCTCAGTCAACATTAACTTCCTGTGGGCTTATGGAAAGACTAATTTAAAATAGGTTCATCAAGAACTCAGACTTATTACTTGTTAATTCCTTATTATGTACATTCACATTGCAGCGTGTTCTTATTCCAATCATCTAATGGGTCACAACCGTAAGTAGGTTCCCCTACACAGTCCAACTGAATTCGCTTCTATGATGGATATAGAACTGCTAATGTTAGGTACGTCTAAAACTGTAAGATTTGTTATAGGGTTAGCAATTTCGGGCAGAACAGTTGTCCCTCAAACTACTTGGCAGGCCATGTATACGTGTCGTCATTAAACATAACCAAACATAACCATAATATGACAGCCCCCAATTGTATGCATCTCCGAGCTTCCAAGAAAAGGTGAGGCAAAGACATCCATATCAGAACCAAAACAAATGGAATTATCAATTTCGGTTCAGCCATTACACATCATTTCTAGTACCATGTCAGTTAAATTGTGTTAATATTATATACCTGATATGAGTGTTCAAATTTAAATTTTCTATTCTCAAATTGTTCAAAACAAATCAAAAGGAACCAAGTTCTTTCAAGGCATCGATCTGCCATCCCTCGTAGCCTCTGTTATTCGGACTCGTCACTTTAAGGCAAAGTACCGTGTCGACCTGACATGGCACGGGTATGGGATCCGGATAGGATACTACAAGGTGACAATCAAACACAGGCAGATGAAGAAGAAGAAATTAGGGGATCATGCTTACCTAATTTACCTAAGCATGTTTTATAGCAGCAGTAGATCCTCCATGCTTTATTATATAGCTACTATTATTATATCTCAGGTGTAGTAGGCTCATCTATAGAGAAAAAAATTTGGAAAAAAAAACATGGGAGCTGAAGGGACTTTTATTATTAAGGGTTATTATTAAGGGTCTACTTGGATTGAGGGTTAAGAGAGTTAAGTGAGAGGAAGTTAAGTGAGGGAAAGATAAAACCATGTTTGGTTTAAGGGTGAGGGTTTAGGAGGGAGGGTTATAGAAGGTTAAGTGAGGGTTTATTTTACCCTCTTTTGTCCATTTTTTAACCCCCCAAATCGGAGGGTGATTGAGGGGTTTTGTTTAAAAAGTCATAAATATCCCTTATTTGTTTTATAAAAAAATCATATTTGTTTCTCCATTTTTTTTTGTTCTTAACATGTTAATCCGTACCTTCCTAACTTGTGAATATATTTTGACAAGTTCTAATTAAAATTTCAATCAAATTTAATTTTATGACATATGTAATAAGGTTATTTTGGTAACTATCATATTTTTATTAATTATCCTCTCACTTAAAACCTCTAATCCAAACAAGGTTCTATGTATTGACTCTACTCCCCATCATTTAACCCCTACTTAACTCTGCTTTTTTTTCCCTCAATCCAAGCAGACCCTAAGGGTTATTTACACTACCTACCCCTAAGTTTTGGATTTATAACACGGATTATTCCTACTTTTAAACTAATTACACTAACCCATTTGATACACCTATATCCGTGTCAGAAAACTATTTTATCCTACAGTACAATAAGTATCGCGTACCTTACGAGATTAAGAGAAGAAACTCGTGAGCATTAGTATCCATTATACAAATATAAACCGTGTAGGCAAAACATACACAAATAAGATCACAAAAGTAAGTCCAGTAAGAGATGTTTAATAACCAGCTTAACTCTAACAAATAATACCATAGACAGGTTCACAATGTTAACACCTCAAATGTCAAGAGATTGAAGGCCAATATGTAGCAACGCAGAAACACTCCCAAGTGGCTGCTTGGATCCAAGAATATCTGATCATCTTCCACATTTGCACCCTCCGGGGTTGCAAGTACACCTGATCAGACATGACCATCTAAGTTAAACTCACATAGAACTCTTAATAACATTTGGAAGAACCTATTGAACAACATATTTATCTACCTCACAGCTTATGAAAGAAGTTGAACAAATCATCAGGTGAAGACAGAGAAGAGAGATTGCTCATGAGATGCTCAATTAACCAGTTGTTCGCTATAACATCAACCATCTTTAACTTAATGATAAGCTCTTCGAGAGAAGGTTCCACGAAATCATCACAACCCTAACAAATGAATATCCAGATTATACATTATTTGCCATCCAATTATTAATTTAATCAGGCTAGCAACGAAAATCAGTGCCAGAAGTGAAAACAAGACGAACAAAAATACCAGATTTATGAAGAAATTACGGAACTCAAATATTAAGGTACTTTGGAGTACTTTAAGCTAAAGAGCTTTGGATGCCCCCGAACAATTATTCCTCAAAATTTTCTAGGGTTTAAGGTAGCGTACACAAATGCGACAAGACACGACACGGACTTAAAAGGACTCGGTTTTCTACTGTGTCCATGTCGCATCTTGTGGACACATGTTGAACACGACAATTGAGAAACTAGTATAGAGAAAGAGAAAAGTCCTACTCTTATGCCCAAACACCCTAAAAATCAAATTTTTCCTCCAAAAAAATGCCCCTCGGAACCAAAATAATCAACATTTAAAAAATAAATTAAGGCATGGAAATTTTGTGCAGACAAAATCAAGAGCTTCTAGATGCCTCCATGAACAATTATTTCCTCAAATATCTATAGGAACTAGGGTTAGGGTTTAAGGCCGGCTAACCCAATAGACATATGCTGCACAGAGAAGACAGAGACGCAAAAAAAAAAGAAAAGAATTTCGCATGTCCTGGAGTATCTATGAGTGACTGTGCCGTGTCCAGTATGTATCCAACGCGGCACAGCACAATTATTCTTGAGATTAAAAAAAATCTAGGGTTTAAGGAAGGAAGTGTTAGCTAACTAACCCTTCTTAGGGAGAAGAGGAAGAGTCATTTCGAACACTCCGAACCCCTTCCTCCGTCGCCGCCGCCGCCGCCGAAGTGCCGGCGATCGCCCCAAAGGGAGAGCGTCAGATTGAAGATCTGAAGGTCACGTGTTCGATCCACGTTCACCGCAATTTTTACACTTCTAATACATGATTTCCTCTCTTTATTTGTCTTTTCATTTTTACACCCATGAATTCATCTTTATCTATTTTGTTTCCTTCAAATCTTATGAGTTACACTTTCTTATATCCATGAATTTGCATTTTTATTTTTACACCCTTGAATTCCATCTTTATTTATTTTTGTTTCCTTCAAACTTTTATAAATTGCACCCTCTTTAATTATTTTCTTTTCTTTTTGACGAATTTGTGAATATACCCTTGATGAGTTGCTTCCTTTATATTTGAAAAATATTTCTGTTAATAACTTTAGCTTCTTTTTCCACACAAGTACAAATTTGGATAGATTGTTGGATCAAAATAATAGGGGTTATTTACACTGAAACCCCATATTTTTTGTGTTTATTAAATGGACCTTCCCTCTTTAAATATAAATTACACTAACACCCCGGCCTTTATATATATATATTTCTAAAGTAGGGGTGGTTAGTGTAGACATGACCATCTAAGTTAAACTCACGTAGAACTCTTAATATAACACGTGGAAGTGCCTATTGAACAACATATTTATCCACGTCATATCTTATCAAAAAAGATACAAATAAATCATCAGGTGAAGACAGAGAAGAGATATTGCTCATGAGATGCTCAATTAACCAGCCGTTCACTATAGCATCAACCGTCTTTTACTTGAATGATAAGTTCTTCGAGAGAAGGTTCCACAAAATCATCACAACCCTAACAAATGAATAACCACATTATAGATTTTTGTCTTAATTGTAACTTGATACTCTCAACTATTTCAGTTTTTTAACTTAACCCTAAACTTTTTTACTCAACAACTTGATACCATCAACTATTGAATATTTTTAAATATATACCCTAAAATAAAATAAAAAATTGAAACTACCCCTGCCCCCTTCTCTCTCCCCCCGTCCCTCTTCGGCGATGCACCCCCCTCCTTCTCAGGCGATGCCCACCCCCCCCCCCCCCCTCTTCTCTCTGGCGATCGATGCCCCTCCCCCCTGGTGCCTCCTTCGCCGGTGCGTGGTAGTAAGGGCAGGCGGTGGGAGGAGGGGGACGACGAGAGGAGGAGGCGGCGTGGGTGGGGCGGTCGAGGGGGCGGCGAGAGGAGGGGGTGTGGGAGGGGGGAGACGCGTGGGTGGGAGCAGCCGAGGGGGGCGGCGGAAGGAGGGGCAATCCGGAGGGCGGCGGGAGGGGGTGGGGGGGAGTGGATAGCTGGTGGGTGCGGTAGAGAAGAGAGATAGGGGAAGGATATTTTTGGAAAAAAATTAGGGTATCAAATTGTAAAAAAAGAAGTTTAGGGTATCAAGTTGAAAAATAGTGATAGTTGAGGGTATCAAGTTGCAATTAAGCCATAGATTATTTGCCATCCAAATAGTAATTTAATCAAGCTAGCAATGAGAAATAGTGCTAGAAGTGAAAACAAGACGAACGAAAATACCAAACTTATAAAGAAATTAGGAAACCTCAAATATTGAGGTACTTTGAAGTACTTTAAGCTAAAGAGCTTCCGATGCCCCCGAATAGGATATTGCTATTTGGACCACGGTTTGTGACCGCTCTTTGGCCCGCAAGCCACGTGTCAGCATTTTATTGGTCCAAATTTTTTGTGGTAGGCCCAAGCTACCAGGGGTCTGTGGGCTGTTGACACGTGGCGTGCAGGCCAAAATGCGGTCAACCCTTGCATGTAAAAAAGCATTTTTTTTTTCTCGAATAATTATTCCTCAATTTTTTTAGGGTTTAAGGTAGCCTATCTCTAGAGACAGAGAAACTATGTTGCACAGACACAAATGTGACAAGACACAACACGGGACATAAAAGGACTTAGTTATCTACCGTGTCCATGTCGCATTTTATGGACACATGAACACGACATTGAGAAACTAATAGAGAGAGTGAAAAAGTCCTTCATTTTTATGCCCAAAAACCCTAAAATAAAAAATAAAAAATCCTCCAAAAAAAATGCCCTTCATAACCAAAATAAACAACATTTTCAAAAAATAAGGTATGGAAATTTTGTGCAGACAAAATCAAAGAGCTTCTAGATGCCTCCATGAACAATTATTTCCTCAAATATTTCTAGGAACTAGGATTAGGGTTTAAGGAAGGCTAACCCAATAGACATATGCTGGACAGAGAAGACATGGACACAAAAAAGAATTTTGCGTGTCCTGGAGTATCTATGAGTGACTGTGTCGTGTTCAGTATATATCCGACGCGACACAGCACATTTATTCTTAAGAGGGAAAAAATATAGGGTTTGGATTCAAGTAAGGAAAAAAAAGGATTGGCTAACTAACTAATAGGTGCTGATTTGAAGAAGACACTGAGCTGAGAACAGTTGGTTGTGAACAGTTGGTTCCCGCCGCATCTTCTTTTCAAACTTCTTTTTAAAATTCAAATAAGTACGAACTCAGCAGGATTCCTTGCTAGCTCAGCTAATGGGATTAGTTACTGCCGAGTCAGCAAATTGGGTTAGTTAGTGCCTAGTCAGCTAATTGGTGCTCAGAGCACAGGATTAGTTACAGCCACTGTAAGTTCCATATATAAGGTCCAGGAATGAGGGAGAGGAATGGTATGGAAAAAGTTGATCTTCTTTTCTCAGTTTTATTTGCTTGTCTATTGTAGCCATTGTAATTTCCATTCCAGTAATAAATCTCTCCAAACCCTAGTTCCTAATTGCCTTCTTCTTCGAGTTCCTTTGATTGCAGAACCATCATCATGGCGAATCGGCTCAGAAACATGTCGTCCCCGAATCTATTAGGAAGGGTGGTCCCTAACAATTTGGTATCAGAGCTCCAAGATCCCGTGGTAGTCACCATTGAAGAACATAGCTCAAGCTGCCATGGATCTCTGCATGGATCGGGGCGAAGTTTCTACTGAAGCGAGGGTACAATCCATGGAAGGTAAATTCCTTCAACTCAATGACAAAATGGATCGAGTCTTGGGGGAATTGTCTAGATCTAGGCGAGATATCGAGTTTCTGAGTGCTCATGTTGGTATAAACAACATTATTCAACCTTCCACCACTTCCACTTCCCAGATCTACAATTCTACTCCCAATGGTCCACCAAATGAAACAGGAACGACAAACCCATGTTATTGCCCAAAACCCTAGAACTTCAGCACTAATCATCCAAATCAGAGCCCTAGAGGTGCCTGCCAGTAGACCACCATATATATACTCTGATGTCCAACTCTCCTTATGTGCCTCCACCAAATTCCCTTTCCACACTACCAATTCCAGAAACGGGAGCCTAGCCCGCTAACCACACCAATCATCAAAACCAAGGTTGGGGACAACCTACACTGAGACTGAAGATACCTGACTTTGATGGGTTATCTGATGTGGAAGACTGGATATTGAGGGTGACACACTACTTCAATTACTTTATATAGTGTGACAGATCAGGGGGGCCGAGTAAGGGTATGCTCAGTTCACATGAAGGGCATTGCTACTTGTTGGGTCGATTGGATCATGAAGGTTGGGGGGAGGGTCTCTTGAGTTGGGGAAGAATTTTGTCAATCCCTTAAAATAGAATTTGGACCAACCCAATTCACTGACCATGTAATCGAACTGAATTAAGTTGTTGAAACAAAAGGGGATAATACATACAGGAATATGATCCTCAATTCCAAAAATTGTCCAAGAAGGTGCAGGGAATTAATGAAGCATGTTTAGTAAGTCAGTACATGGGAGGCTTGAGAGAAGAAATTAGATATGAGGTGCAGATTACAAAACCAACTACACTACCTGATGCCATGCAGATGGCAAGGCTCTATGAGGCGAGTCAATAGCTATCAAAAGAAGCTATAAAAGTGGGAAAATGAGCACACACAAATCCAACCAACTCGTATCAGAATAATGAGGCTTCAAAAGGGGAACACCCCTAACTGCAGTAAGAGAAAAACCAATTGTTAATGTGAAGATAACATGTTCCATATCTCCCAGTGAGATAGTTACAAGGAAATTCTGGAAATTAAACAATAAAAACAACGGAAGTTTTCTATGCGAAAAAAATATTAATCGGATTTTCCTCCAGAGAAAGATCAGAGAGCAGAAATTTGATCAAAAAATGATCTTGCTTCGATTTCGGAATTGAAAATTTTCCATCTAGAGAAAGAAAACCTAGAAAAATAAGAGAGGGATTGAAGGAAGAGAGGGTAACCAAGTTTTTTTTTTTTTTTTAAATTGCAATCAACAAAGTTAAGACAGTCAAATCTCCAATAAATTTAAAACAATCTAATTCAAAATCAAATCCTGGTCCAACTTACATTGTGGTCTACATTCTATACCTAATGAAATTTAACTGATCACAAATCTAATCTGATTTTATTTAATTAATTTGTAATCATAATTTGAATCAAACTAGCGACCATCAGTTAATTTTATTTGCTTTCCTAAGCAAACATAAATGGAAAAACAAAATCCTTGATTGAGAAATATGTATATGTATGTTTCCTATAATAGGATAGGAAATCATACCACTTGGTCCTTAATTATAAATACATATACGGATGCC